>JABWIB010001745.1:0-11063 GCA_016617825.1 Platyplectrum ornatum | reverse complement strand
GAAACGCCCAAAAACATGGCCGACTTACCATCTCTATAGAATGTATGTCTCTCCTGGAAATACGTTTATGCCCAACTACTTACTCTCTACAATGGGCGGGACCATGCTTCTCTCTCTTGCATTACACCCAAATACCTTCTCTCTACAAGAGAGTAAAGCAGGAGAGATTCTGGATCCAGCCCTTTGACAGCAAAAAGGCAGAATATTTGTGTAGTAAACAGGAATTTTGTAGTTCTGGTAATTTTCTCAGAGGATTTCCCCTAATATGTCCAGAGGGTTTAACAAATTTGAATGTCCTATATGAAAGGATAGACTGAACAACTTTATCTTTATTTAAGAAGCATAAATAGGAAGTATAGACCAGAAAAACAGTCAACGACATAAAGGAAACACTGGTGCCACTGGCAACAAAGCGATGCAACAAACTCTACTCTCACTTCTTAATGCTGAATCTAACACTACTCCTCTCACTCTTTACTTTAGCCTATCTCTAGGACTATTTTCACCCTTTTCCAAAGTATTTCCTCCCAAATTCTTTGCAACATTTCCTCATCTTCATGGCCCTGTTTTACCTAACGCAGGGACGTTCGTGGTTGTTTTGAACCGGTACCGCTCCGGCACTGAGACCCATATAAGTGAGCAGGCAGGGTAGCCACAAGGAGATCCGACCTCGGCAACCGGAGCGGCGCTGGTCCAAACCCCATTCGGGGGCCGTAAATATGAGGAAGTACACTACTTTCTTTAATTACTGCTCTCTACTACACATATATCTGTGGTTCTTACCTTCCCACTACCTCCAAACTGCCACTTTACCAACTGCTCTCTCATGCTCTTCTCCTGCCATGAGCACTGTGATCCTCACTGGATGCCCCACCTTCAGTTTAACTGAACAGTAAGGGATCTGCCTGCAAAGCAGCTGTCCCCATGGATAGGCTAATATTGGCCATACACCTATGACCTAAGATGCATCACATGTGATAATGGCGTGATTTCCATGATTCTTCCCTGCAGCAGGTGATGTAATATGTGACCACAGGAGTGCACATCATATATCCGCACAGAATATCAGCCTGGTGTTGGGCCACATTTAAGGCAGGTGCTTCTCTTGTTACCATGGCAACCCTACGCTCTGTGATCCCTCCACTGTGCTGTAAGAACCCAGATTTGTGTGCTCTATAATGCACCCCTTGAAACTAAGCTGTACAAGCTTCCAATGCCACTGACACAAAGCTGCCACCTCACACAAGTGTGGAAAACAAAGATAGCAACCTTGCAGATATACCTTTTAATGGATAACAAAAATAATATAGATTATATATCTATATATAGATATATAACTGCAGTTTTATGCAATGAAGCACATAAGTGTCGAAGCATGGTTCAGCAGTCCAATGCTTCAGTGGATCCTAAGTATTCCAGACCCCAGGCTTAACTCTTGGGCAGCTTGTCCGCCGTCAAGAGACTTTACCCTCTGACTGATGGCTCTGGTAAAAAATAAATGTCAGTAGTCAAATCGTCAATAGTCAAAATGTTAGTTAGTTAGTTAGTATTCATTTGTAACAACTGTAGACTTAATATAATCTAAATGGCTTGGAAAAATGTACAAATAAAGAAAAATTAAGACAGTAATATGTTAAGTGGTTGTGCATTCATAACTGTAGGATGAATCCTGCATATTGAATGATTTACAAAATAAATCGGATAAGATGAGTGTAATGTTTTGCACATACTCCTACCAGATGTTAAGAAGCAGTCATGGGCATTGAAATCCGTGTGCAGTGTGCCTTCCTACACATGCACATGTGTAAACCCCAAATGGGATGCTGGGATAGATATGCTGATTATGCACCATAGGCAGCCTTAGGTACTTCTGTGCAGGAGAGGGTAGTGACCAGGGCCAAGTTCGTATCATACATATGAACAAGCCTAACTCTACGATAAACATACCTCGCCCCTTGTCCTTCTTTTGTAATCACATTGCACACACCGTCCACTCCATCCCCACTACAAAAACACTTGTATGTGCAGTACTTATAATAAGTTCCTTTTGGGGGAGTCTGGATCCAGGCTTATGTTTTGAGTTTCATTCTTATAATGTAAAAGTTTCATTATCAATTTAGACCACTAGATGGTAATGTACCACTGTACATTGATTTCATTTTAAAGAATGTATGTTTCTAGAATCAAAGTTAGGGATCAGGCACTATAAATTGCTGAACTTCCTTTCAAATTCTAACCATACAGTATTAGTATAAAAATTGCTATATACAGTATGCCCCTTTAAAAGTCCTAAGTCCCCATAGTAGGATTCCATGTTGTCCCTCCTCATGCATAATAAAGCTCTTTAATTGTGTTCCAATTAACTCTTAATAGTTCTATATTCTTATGTACTATTCTATGAGAAAATAGTGCCCTAGTCAGTTATGAAGTTTTCACCAAGTCCTGGTGCCACATGAAGCCAAAACATGTTATAAAAAGAAATGGTTGTATGTGGACTAGATATAGTCACACACTTTTAGTAGCATAAGCCCCAGTAGTAAAAGCAAATAGCATTTTGCAAATATATCAATACATCACACTTTTCTGACTGATTTATATGAAAACCCTATAAAACTCAATTCACTGCTATTATGTCTCTTGTTTACAGTTTTCATTTCAAACTTCTATTGTTGGTTTCAGCCACAATTTTTTATTTATTTTTAAATCAGTATGTGATTTTTCTATAAAAGAGTTAAAATCTGCTTTTTTCAGACACCACTATAAACTACTATTTACAGGAGTAAAATATTCCCCTTAGATTTAGTGGAACAATTCCAAGAACAAAAATATCATTGCTTTTTGGCTTAAATATGAACAAAAATATTCAGCCTCATAAACATCATTTATTTATAATTCAGCCAATTTCTTGGATTAAATGAACTACCAAGGTAATGTGCTTAGTGTGAACGGCGCTAAAATTACTACTTAGTACCCTGGTTCTGTGTGAACGGTGTAGGACCAGGGTAGTTTGTGAATGACCAGGGTAGTTTGTGAATTACCAGGGTAATTCAGCACTGTGAACAGGGTTAATTACCAGGGTAATTCAGATCCACAACTGAAAACCCTTCTCATTTAAAACAGATTTACCAGGGTAGTCTGTGTGAACGGGGTATGATTCACTAACTACCCTGGTAATTCACAATTTACACCGTTCACAATGAACAAGAGTAGTTAGTAGTAATTTTAGCGCCGTTCACAATATGCACACTACCCTGGTAGTTCAGTCAACCCGGGAAATTGACTGAATTACCTGGGTAATAGACTTTTTTGTGAATGGGGGTATAACTGGCTAACTCAGGTCTTGGCTATGTCTTGGCTTCTGCACCAGCTCATATTATTCTATTTGTTGCTCCTTTGTGCTTTGTATATTTCTGTGCTTATTCTTGCGATTAGTGTAAGCTTATTGTTCCCCTGTTCCTGTTGTGTTGTGTTGGTTAGCATTATCTGTTGGGTTTTTGATTTTGTTATTTACATTGTTGCACCCAAATCACATTTCCATCACTTGTGTTTCTGCTTTGTAATAAACTCTTTTGTCTATTTACAAAGTGTTTGCTATTTAGTACTTTGCTTTGCCTGGGGTTACTTTAACCCTTTCCGACCCTGCACCATATATATACTGAAAGCTGCCATCTTCACTGATGCCTTGTATTCCGGTTAACATGCCTGTCCTGGTTAACATCGGTCCAGAATAAAATGGATTAACATGTAAAATTTGCTTAAAAATAAAGGGAAATTTATTTCCTAAACTACGCAAGCAAGTCAAGGTGTGTAGAGGAGAGATGTTATGAAGACGGTGAAGTACTATATATCACCTGGTTAAAATTTTATATTGGGTTTCAACGACATTTAAACTTAAAGAACCAAAGTGCGCAACACGAAAAATCATTTTCCAGTCCTGAGACGTCAAGGTGATGGACAAATCCCTACTCCAGGATTCCACAAACTATGGTGGAGGTGAATGGTCCGTACTGATGAGGCGGGAGAGTTGATATATAATATGGGCAGGGGTTAGACACGGCCACACAACATGATTCAAAAGGGGTTCTGGAACGTTGGAAACAGGCAGAGTGAGCAGAACCCTGAAAGATGTGTTTGATCTGAAAACAAATCCAAGGATCCTTCCCCTCAAGCTGCAGCATCCATTGTAGTTCGTCAAAGGGCATCAAGTCCCCCCATTCACCAGCTGGCATACCCATGTCAAGTTGTAGAGGGATATAAAATAGTCCCGGAATGCCTTTGCTATGTCAGGTTTTGTGTGTAGCTGTATGTCCGAGTTGGATTTAATAGTGTGGATAATGGATTGGGCTTGTTATACCATCAGAGCTCTTGCCAATAGTTTGCCAGGCAGGTTTCTGTTAAAATTGGCTGTTACATTTACGAAACGCCCATTTATGTTTGTAGGAGACGAGTCAGGGAAAGTCGAGCTTCAGTTAGGTTCTTAAATATTTGGG
The DNA here is from genome assembly GCA_016617825.1 of Platyplectrum ornatum. NCBI lineage: Eukaryota > Metazoa > Chordata > Amphibia > Anura > Limnodynastidae > Platyplectrum > Platyplectrum ornatum. Next base: position 6,573 of record JABWIB010001745.1, on the reverse strand, counting down.
GGTTGTGGGATGTTCTATGACTGTGTCCGAAGATGTGGATCTGTTGGAGAAGGGATTTCCTCTGAGCCTCCTTCTGTTGTTTGAGGAAGGAGCACAACTGTATAGCCTTACCTCTAAGGACACATTCGTGCTGCATCGTAAATGGTTGAGCAAGATCGCCCCCCAGAACAACAGTACCCTCCCTATGTTGGTCAATTTGGTCAAGAATAGTGGTGAGAAAGCCGGACTGGCCTTGGTTTGGGAGATAAAGATTAATGAAGGTAAAGACCTCTACCGTCATCTGCTTAGTGAGGGCAAAAGGCATATGGCTTGCAAAAAAATAGCTACTCCTCTCAACTTGCCAGCAGCATACTTATTAGCAAAATAAAAGCGTTTACTATTAAGCACAGAGACTGGACCCTCCTGAAAATGTGTCTCCAGAATAAAAGCTATATGTATCTTGTCCCAGTGAAGGGACAAAGAAGGGACCTTTTGTCAGGAGTTGTCAGGAGGATTCTTCTGTCGATGTGTTGGTATCCAGCCCGACAATTGGGTTGAAGGAGTGGGTACTAGTGCCTTGTTAAAGGTTTCCCAGATCAGCAAGGCGAGATGCAGAAGGCCAAGGTGTCACAGAAAGTCGGAATATTTTCTGGAGAGTGCAGAGCTACTGTTTTGCATTCGTGGGTCGCTTAAATGTTAAAGGGGAAGCCCCAGTGGTAGTAAATGTATCAGGATTCCTGGTCTTGGTTATCCCATTTGATAGGTAGGGAGTCCATCCTCCTAATAATCTCTCATACATCTCCAGACAGAGTGTGACTGGAGGCAGGCTATGAGGGTGTTGGCATGGTGCCAATGTCCTCTGGTGGCAAGGAGGAAAGCAGGGAATCGGGTTGGGACAGGGCAGCTGAGAGGAAGGTCAAGATATGACCTTGCGAGGAAGATCCTTGAACTTTTGCAGGTGTCTTTCGAGAAGTTCCATGTTTTCCCATCAATAAACGGCAGGAGGGAGGTCTGTTAATTCAAGATAGAAGCATAATGCTTGCAGTCAGTAACACTCAGGGTTATTATACAGTGTGGGTCAGCTGGATCATCTTCCCGCTATGGGAGCAGGGGCGGCATCTTATATAGAGAGCATGCCTGACCTCTGACCGAAGGCAGGCAGTGGAGCACAGGAACTGGGGACTGGCTGACAGGGGCCCAACAGACAGCCCGGGGCACACCTAGATGGCTAACCGTGCTGTGCTGCTCACGATCACAGGGTTTCATCAGGAATGGCAATAGTCAGGTAGTCATTTCCCAAGATGCCAGAGACAGCAGGCAAAGTCCTGGTTAGGAGGCCACAGGGAAGTTTGGCAGGGTGGAGGAGCAGACCCTTTATGAGGAGGAGGGCAGGAAAAATGGCAGCCCAGCCAGTCAGACAATTGTGTCCGGTGGCCTTCAGCACCACTGGTAATGCAAGGGAGCTTGTATAGTGGCTGGGCTTGTATACAGGAAGAAAGGCTGCCCCCCAGACAGTACCTGAGACTGGATGCCGAAATGCCAGACTGGTGGAGTAGGCCATGAGACCTCAGAGAGAAATTCCCCTCTGTGGAGAGTGAGGTGTAGGCAGCATACAGGAGGGTGGCATCGCTGGAGCTGGAGCCTGGGTGTTCTGTGTAGCCGGCAAAATGGGGGCCCGGTGCCAACTGAGTTATCAGGGGAAAGGAACAGAGCTGTGGTTTTAACCCGTATTTACACGTCTGCTCCTGTCCACCGCTAGGCCACCCCCAACTAATTATTTATATTTTACAGGCACATATTCCCCCCCACATTGATACATACATATTTGTTATATTACATAAACCGTATTCTGCTCCTCGGCTGTCCTGAGAGAACCCAGTGTGCTGTGAAGCTTTGCCAGTCCTGATCCAAAGCAAGCAGTTCAGTAATATATCAACCAGACACCCACGAGGTGAATACAGTGACCATATCAGTGGATAACCAGAAGTAGCCGTTCTAGGTGCTGTTGATGGAGCCTAGTGGTGGCAGAGAGACCCCTCCTACAGCGCAGTGGGAACAGCCAGTGACAGTCAGTTAATGACTATAAACAGGTACCCCTATGCCCATTCTGTTACAGAAAGATACCAGAAAGTGGAATCCTCCTGTGACATACAGGTGGCAGTTTATGGCATCCTGTCACAGGCACTTTATTTCTAAATAAATTAATAAACAAATAATGGATTAATTAATTATATATAATCTAAATATATATAACTGAAAGACTTTCTACCTAATAAAGACCCATACACACCTCAAACGATGAATGTGAAACAATATAGAATATTTTAATAGTCAATGAGTGGAGGGTACACACAAGATGCAGCTAGCTCAGTGTGTTTAGTTTTATTAACTGAAACATTGTTGTACACACTTGCACACTATCGTACCAAACGCTGGTTTATTGTGTGTTTGGGATGATAATCATTAGAAAAAGTTAGTATGAGTCTCTAGTTTTCCATAATATATTTTTTGTTTTTTCCATCAATACATTTTTATTGATTTGAAGCCAATGTCTTGTGAATTTGAATTTTATACACCAATATCAATCCTAAAGAAGGTATACCACACTCTCTGGGCTAATGTTTGCCTTGTTGCTGTTAAAGATTATTATTGATATTCCTTATATTTGTATATTTATTTTTTATCCTAATTTACTTACTCATACATTGAAAGTGTTATATGTTTATAGTAACTCATGCATTATAATGAATAAGGGGAGGAAAAACTTCAGTTTTGTTTTACTGTAACCAGATGATTCAGACATGTACAAACAATGATAAGCAAAACAGCATACATTACACGCATCAATAAAGCCCTATAATTCTAGAAACTGTTTCCTGGTAACATTTTTATGTCATAATATTCATGAACTCTGCTAGACCTAATTTCTCAAGAGGGAATGGAGGGAATATGGGGTAATGGTAGCATAAAGGTATACAAAAAGGAGGGGCAAGAGAGAAGTGTGGGGAGGTATTAATGGTGGACCAGGTCCTTGTAGGACTGGAGTGCCCAGGATAAGATTTGCATGTTCCTTAACCTTTAGCCAAAAAGTGGGAAAGATCCAACATATATGTAGGATACTGATTACCAACAGCTTCCCCAAACCCCTGGAGATATTTATGCCTATTTGTCTGGGCAACAGTACATGAGAAGATGGTGGTTTCCTAAACACAGAGGAAATATTGGTAGGTTTTTGTCCAGAGTTGGTCTGTATCAGGAATGTATCTGTATCCTGTTTCAGGAAGTCTCCGTTATACGGACTTGTACTCGTTATTTATTTCCCTTTTTGAATTAGACAGCAAATGTATTAGTAGTTTCTTGAAGATCTACACAAAGTAATCTGAGGGTGTTAAAAGGGGCAGTACACTGATGGAGTATTGATTTTTTATATTTCTAGATCATAACCTGGATCTGATTGACCGCGACTAAATGATTAAATATTGTTTTGTCTCTAATACTGTTTTATTAGCTGGAAATGTTTTTAAAACCTTTTTATTGGAATGTTGAACAGTACAATAGACAAGCAACATGCACACAGTCAGTACAATGTGGCAATAGTTAAATAAACAACAAATGAAAAATAAACCCTACAGCATAGAAAATACAATGCAGTGAATTTCCAAAATATCACATGGGTACATTGCCATCATGATAAGGAGGAGGAAACAAAGATATTTATCCAGAACTGGACAAAACCACAAAAATGGCAATAATTTACTGAACAGGTAAGAAAGAGACTAACAATGCATTTGATATAGTCGGTGGTCTCCCAACTATGACCGCGTTTCATACCAGTGGGTGGTCTGAAAGCACAAATGAATTTTAGATTGAATGGGAGCAGATAATCTGCTGATACAACGTTCCCATACTGCAAACAGCGTTTTGACTGAAGATTCCTATATAAGAATAGATTAGAGTGATATCTAGGGACCTGGATCCAGTTTTGGATGACACACATTTGGGCCACCACTATAACTATGATGTCAATGTGTTTAGAGTGCCTATCTAATTTAGAAATAAATAGTCAACAAAGCCTATCAACGCTATTCCGGGTTAAAAGGTGAAACATCCAACAGGTGGGTTGAAGATAATAAATGGACCTGCATCCAAAATCATCAGATATAAGAGCAGTCCCTTAGACATTGTAGCAAGTTATCCTGGGTCCCGCACACTTGTGAACATAAAACAGTGCCTGGCGGACAGCAATGAGTTATGTCTATGGAAGATTATGGGCCAGATTCAGATCTTTAGGCACTCACAACTTAATCAAGTATGAGCAAAACCATGATGAATTGCAGGGGGCGGTGTAAAATGAATGTCAGTGTTTGAATGCAGGAAGAATACTTTATTGTTGCATGTTGCACACAGATACTGACCAGTGTTACTGTTACACTGTTATTAGACTTGTGCTGGAAACATCATCTCTCACCTGTAATACTGATTGCAACTACCGAATATACTCGAGTATAAGCCGACCCGAATGTAAGCTGAGAGACCAAATTTCACCTAAAAACTGGGATAACTTATTGACTCGAGTATAAGCCGTCCCCCCAGTATGTCTTTCTATCACCACTGCGAAAGGCTTGTGTCACTGATGGATCATTACCTCCATAGGAATGGTCTCTATGGGGCCGATTCAATCCCGCGCGAAGACGGGAAAATCGCGAAGTGCGCTTTTTCCCGTCTATTACGGGACTGAAACCTTGCGTCTTTTTGTACGCACCTCTATGAGGTGCGAACGAAAAAACGCGAGATTTCCTGCCTTACGCAAACAGCGTAAAGCAGAACAACTAGGCGCGAAGGGGCCCCTATGTCCAGCTTCTATAGATCTTCCCCTATATGTCTCTATTGTCCCCCTGTTTCCTGCATGTGCAGGGTTAATATAAGGCATATAAGGCAATGTAAAGCTCCTGTGCCATGCTGTAACATATACAGCATACTATAATGCCTGTGCCAGCTCTGTGGACTCAGTGTGGTGTATGAGTGTCATGCTGCCTGCCAGTGTCAGCACAGCCCTACATCATGACACCATACATTTTTTAGACTTGAGTATAAGCCGAGGGGGGCACTTTCAGCATAAAAAAATGTGCTGAAAATTTCGAGTATATAAGGAAATTAAATTTAAGTCCCCTGCAATTCAACATGGTTTTCCCATACCTGACTATGGGGCCGATTCAATCCCCCTTCGCGCGAAGATTTCTGCCTTACGCTATTTGTGTAAGGCAGAAAATCTCGCGTTTTTTCGTTCGCACCTCATAGAGGTGCGTACAAAAAAGCACGAGTTTTCAGTCCCGTAACGGACGGGAAAAAGCGCACTTCGCGTTTTTTACCGTCTTCGCGCGGGATTGAATCGGCCCCTAAATCATGAGTGCCTAAAGATCTGAATCTGTCCCTATGTGATTTAAGTATGTGTGAACTTGTTTTCAGGGTTCAGGAATGAGGGAGAGTTAAATGTTTAACACAGGTGATCCTCAGGGATACCCATCCCTAAAAGGATAAGCCTGTCCTCTGCAACTCCGATTAAACTGACTGTGAAGATGGGAAAAGGTGTGAATCCTATCTATTACTGTCTAGAAAAATAGCGTATTTTATACATGGCTCAACTGAATCGGGCCCTTTGGGTCTTAACAGCAATTCTCATTCATATATTTGTATAATACATCCTTATGGACATGTACTTGAAGCATACCATTGCAGAAAAGTCCCCCTTATGAAGAGCCGGTCCCCCTTATACAGAGCTGACCCTAGTCATAGGCAATATAGGCCACTTGCTTAGGGTCAGCATCTGACCACAGAATGCCGATCAAAGTGATTGTCCAGTTCCATAAGCAGTAGCCAAACTGTGGCCCTCCGTAAAATAGCGCTTCTCTGACAGACTGTCAGTAAAGAACAGAGTCAGCATATGACTCATTACAGACTGAAGAACGAGACATATACACACAGTGATGACTCTCACAGTGTCCTCTCACAGTGTGCTGTAAATTCCAGCCAGTCACAGGGAAGGTGTAATGGGTGACTGCCTTGCTGATGGCCCCCCTGGCTACATAGCATTGCACCCATTGCAGACCCTATAGTTACTTCGTTGCAGGAGGACTAAGATGACTGGTGTAATATTGTGGAAAATAAGAGGCTATGCGCATACATACAAGGGTAAATAGGAGGACTGGTGCATACATACAGGGGTAAATAAGAGGACTGGTACATACATATATAGGGAAATAGGAGGACTCTGGCATACATACAGGGGTAAATTGGAGGACTGGGGCATAGATATAGGGGTAAATAGAAAAACTGGGGCATACACACAGGAGTAAAGAAGAAGACTCAGGCATACATAGAGGGAAAGAAGGGGACTGGGGGCATACATACAGGGGAAAGAAGAGGACTGGGGGCATACATACAGGGGAAATAAGGGGACTGGGGGCATACATACATAGTGGGGAAATAAGGGAACTGGGGGCATACATACGGTGAATGAAGAGGACTGGAGGCATACATACAGGGGGAAGAAGAGGACTCGGGCATACATACATACAGGGGAAAGAAGAAGACTGG
>JABWIB010001744.1:19236-47648 GCA_016617825.1 Platyplectrum ornatum | reverse complement strand
TATATATATATAAAGTATATCCTGCTGAAGGCTGTCACATGTGTAGCAGTTACCAGCAAGTCACAGGATCATTCACAGCTACAGCAGCTATTACATCAGACANTTCTCACACATACATATACACAGCTACTGATTATTCAAAGGTCTCACTGCAGCAGAATCTGCACTCCCCCAAACTCACTACACTGAAGGAAGGGAGGGAGTGGGGAAGTGAGGGACTTCAGTGCTGTAGTAGGGGAGAGGAGGGGAGTCCAGATGCTGCTGTTGCCATCGTGGTCTAACAAATCGTCTTCTAACAGATAAGGCTAGCTTAGCTAATGTTAGAGGGGTGAGGAAAGATGCAGCAGTCTCGGCTTATACTCAAGTATATACGGTATATACCACTTTGCTTATTGGAAATACTTACCAAGCTATTGGATACAAATCATTTCACCATTAAACTAATTGCTTTTTTTGCAAGTACCTGGAAATAAGTATATACCACCGTGCTTATTGGAAATACTTACCAAACTGTTGGATACAAATTTTTTCACTTATAAACCAATTGCTTTATTGAAAGTTACCTGTAAATAATTATATACCACCATGCTTGTAGGGAATACTTACCAAGCCATTGGCTACAACTCACTTCATCGTCAAACTAATTGCTCTATGGCAAGTTACCTGTAAATGAACATAAACCACCGTTCCTGTGGGAGATATTTACTAGCTGGATGGAAGTACAAATTGTTCCTAGCTTTATATTGGATTATTTGCTATTGTTTCGGAACTCCAAAGAGTAAAGCATTAAGAAGCTGATTCACAGAATGGAATGCATTTTTTTTGTCGGAAGTCTTGTGTTAATTCGCAATGTGCATGCACGGGTGGAAAAAAGTGCGCAATATAGCGGTAACCACAGCATCCGACCAACATCGATGCTGTATTTTATTCGAGCAATGTATGGGCGTAGTTTGCCATGGTAATCCAAACAGACAGCGTTCCTACGCACTTGCATCACAATCCGCCATATTCAAACTATACTAACCCCATTTTTATTCTGCGCCACCTGTGACCATGGTGCAAGTCCACCATACAGCTCCTTGCTAAATTAAGTTGACCTGCATCGGCTGCTACACCTTGCTGGGCGCCTGCAAAAGCATTTAATACTCGGCTATGAAGCGCACACAACACAACCAAAGGCATGCAAGGCCAAGAAGGCAGTAACTGATGGAAGTATTTTGATTTTTATATGTAAATTGTGTGTACATATTGTGTAATGGCCACATTTTTCTCTTTATTGTATTTAAAGTGCACACCAGGATGACACAATGCTAGAGGCTGTGCGTCGCTTTCGAATGGGCCAATATTTATAGGGTGTAATAAAAGAAATAATAACCATTGCAGATGTGGCAAATAATTCCATTCGGATTTTTATTTTGATGAAAAATCATTTAGAATTTTAGAAATTTTCCACATTTCTGAGTGCTTTTATGTATATAGTTTTGTATTAATGATTGTAAATTAAACAGTGGAAACAGTGGTTATTTGCTTTTGCAAACCAAAACAGTTGTTGCAGTCTAGTAGCTTGTAAATTTGTTAGGCAAGACATTAAGCTTTTTATGGCAGAGAAAAAAAACGCATATCGTACTCGCATAGCTTTTTTTTATGCGACCACCAAAAGTATGAATCAGGTTCTAAGTCTTTAGTTATTGTCTGTTATAGAAATATTTACATAATTTAAGTGAAGGAGTTTTAGGATAGCTTATAGTTCAGAAACTGTTTAGACCTATTAAAAGCTTGTCAATAGTGATTGAATTTTAAAAATATTAAGGAATAAAAAACGGATTTAATTTACCTTGCTTCTTGGTTTCTACTACATTGTTAAAGTTCCTGTTAGTGTGGTGTTACATAATTGGCGCCAAAAACAGGATTTTTTTTTCCAAACACAAACGACTGGATCCAACTATCCACCTTACTCTCAATTTATGGGCACAGCTTACATAAATTGTGTGTAGTGCTCTAATGAGCACTATTACCATAGTCTGGATGTGATCCAATATGAATTAATGGACCCACATAAATTTGTGGATGGTCTGCTGAACACTATAAAAATACGAAGAAGTATAGCTCACTATTTTCAGGTATGTTCACTACATAAAATTAGTTTTTGGGTTGAAACTAATATATGACTTGGTTGCAATATGGTTGCAATATTTGATACCTCATGTTACAATAACTGTATTGTGTAGAACAGAGTGCAAGTGAGACCTCAGCAATTGCTGATTAATGTTTAGAATCATGTACCCTATGAGTGGCAGTAGATAGTCGCTGAAAAATCACATCTGTTTCTATAGAAATAATTTCACAGAGGAAAATGCAAAATGGCAGAAATGAATGCTAAAATAGCATTTTTCTAGCATGCAATTGTACATATACAGGAAATAAAAAAACATATAAATATTAAAATATTTAATTATTTTTGTTAAGACTGATGGATAAATACTAAGAATATTTAGCACACTGTAGCAATACTGTTTAATTACAAAATGTAAATAACTGTTAAATGTTTTGTATGGGTTTAACAGATGTTTCTTCTTTGTTACAGGGACAAAGAGTTCTGTTAACATTACTGATCTTACAGAAGTGAAAATAGAAGAAGAAACAGTGTGTCCTGAAATCCCACCTAATTTAGGTACAACTTTTAAAATTATCCATTGTAAAAATGAAGACTGTAGATAGAAGTTAATGACAAAATTATCACAGAAACACAAAGAATAAGCAGATTTCATTGTCAATATAAAACAATAGTCTGGGCTCTGTCAAACGCAGATAAAGCCCACACTATTGTTTTATATTGGTTATATTTTTCAAGAGGAGTGGACCTCTTTCAGTGTGGGTTATATATAAGATAAGAGAAAAATGGGCAATCAATACTAAGATAAGGTTAAAGACTACAGTATTAAAATGTTCAGCTTATAAGGAAATAAATGATGATGTAAATATAAGGGTCTGGTCTTTTGGTACACATTATTCTGGTGATAACCAGAACTGGACTGGAACTAGAAAGCAGCCTTAGCATTTAATGCACACAGGTCCAACTATAGATAGATAGATATAAATAGATAGATAGATAGATAGATAGATAGATAGATAGATAGATACATACATACATACATACATACATACATATACATACATACACACTAATATATATAAATGTGAATATTTAAAAAAATGAAAAAAATATATATATTTATATAAACACACAAGTCATTCATGTAAAATGTCCACAGCTTTCCAATATTGTTTCTCATGTAGATTACTTACTTACTTACTTACCTGAAGATGTTCTCCTCTCACTCCTCTGTATCACTTACTCTTCTGGAGAGGATAGGAGAGGGGGAGGAAGGAGAGGAGAATGAAGAGGAGTGGAGGAGAGATGAGGAGGGAGTGTGGATGTGATTTTCAGCTTGTCCTACTGTGGCACAGAAAGTGTGACAAGCTCTGCAGCTCCTGTTTTAGATGGTGTAAAGTGCTGCTTAGCCTGTCACTATTATCTAATAGAGGAGCTGCATGCAGAGCCTATATAACAGCGCTAGTTATCAATGGATCATAAATATCTTAACAATAAAACAGATATTCAAGTCTCTTATTTTAGCTCACATTTCACAGCAAGAAAGGGGATACGAGTAGTGGTTACCAAACTTTTATTTTCACAAATTTAAAACAGGTAGTACATACTCACACCTGAGGTATATAGCAGGCAATTTATACGAACACTCTTTGTTCCGATATAGGGTATAACTCTAACAAAAGTGCATACTCCAAAAGTGACATTGTGCTTAAAATCTAGTACTATTTCTAGTACTTTTTCAAGGTTACATACTGGGCTGGTGTGCAAGCAGTGGAGTAGGAGTAACGTCTCATTTAATTCACAAAAACCATTTCACTTAGTCTAAATTTAGACCTATTGGAGATAGCATGTCCAGAGTGAAGATCTACTTCATCTCTGCAGGGCCAGCATATCTGTGTCATCAGTCTGACGCCATCTATCCCAGTAATTTCCTCCATGACAAACAGAGAACATTTATCTTTACATTGAAAATGGGCCGATACTGAGAGCTTCTCATATCCTTTTTAAACATTATACACATGCTCCGCCTATCGTGTTCTCAAGGGGTGACTAGTCTGCCCACACACAGTTTTTTACAGGTACACCTCATTAAATTAATAACATTTTATGTATTGCAAGTTATAAATTGTTTAACGGGATATGTTCTCCCTGTATTCTCAGATGTAAATTGATCAGTTTTGCTTTTTTAACTGTGGGTTTGACATATAGTGCACACCCCATAACGAAAAAAAAGCTTTACTTTTAATCTGTGTATATATAGATTCTTTTTCAATGCAAGCACTGTTTGTTAGACTGTTAGCTAGGGTCTGACTTCTATATAAAAGTGGGATTTTTTGTTACATAGAGTCTTAAAAGGGGATCTTTCGTTAAAATATTCCAATTTTTTCTAATAATGTTTTCCACTATTATGTACTCTGAATTATATTTTGTTAGAAATGTTTAAATCTTTATTGTCTCTTTGTTTTATTTTAGGTAATAGGAGATTGCTCCTCTCAATTTCTCCCACATCTTTAATATCTTTTCCTAGTCTGGTCATATAGCCAGATAATTATAAAAATAGACTTCGGCCACATAACCAGAAGGATGATTCCAATCTGAGAAATAAATATGAACTTCACCAGTTTTTCAACAGGTACAGCATAGATCTCGAAAAAAATAACAGTAGAAAAAAAAGAGATATAATTTTAACTGAAAAAAACTAAACATAAAAGAGTGGAAAATCTAAAAGGGCTAGGAGAGGAAATAACAAAACAGATAAAAGATTAACTTATAAGAAACAGTTAAAACTTAAGAGGAGAAAGGCCAAACAGAAGAGATGTATATAAATTAAAAATGATCAGGAAAAGGGGAAACACAAAAATATTTAATTTAAATCAATATCGACCCACTGACATTGAGCTAGGGGTTCTTAGAAAGGTTTAAAATTCGCCCCAGATGTAAAATTTAATCCATTTGATGCATATGTAGACGTACAATAGTTTGTGCACAAATTAACATTGAAAAGACATTTTGCGAATTTAGAAATGAATAAGGAAGAAATTAATGAGGAAGGGAAACAAAAGGGAGAAAGAGAAAGTAATATTGACTATATTAAGAGAAGCTATAAAACCTTAAAAAATAATAAAGAGATTGTAATTAAGCCTGCGGATAAAGGGGGCGGACTGGTCATTATAGACCTAAAATACTATGAGGAGGAAGCAGCACGTCAGTTAAATGATAGAAGAACATACCAAAAATTAGAAAGTAATTAAAGACAGAATTAAAAAGAATTATATGGAACTAATTACGAAACTTTTTCAAACGGTGTAATTGATAAAATACAATATGATTTCTTAGAATATTATAGATATTATCCCAGTGTGGTACATATTACCAAAAATTCACAAGGACATGCTTAAACTACCAGGGCGGCCCATAGTATTGGATACAGCCGGTATTGGATCGGTGACTACAAAACTTTCTGAATTAGTAGATCACGTCCTTCAACCTAGAGTCCAATAAACTAGATCTTTTCTGAAGGACACATTATCTACCATCAATTTGATCGAGGGACTGAGTTGGAATGAAAATTTTTTCTAGTGACAGCTGACAAGACGTTGCTTTATACTATAATCAAACATGAAGACAGCTTTTGATGCCTTTTTAGATCCCAATTTTCCTTTTTTTAATAATTTTATTAAAGAGGCCATTTTATTCATCTTAACTAATAATTACTTTTACTTCAAGGATTCATTTTATCTACAAACGACTGGGACGGCGGTAGGGACAAAATTTGCCCCATGGTACGCCAACATTTTTTTTTAGCAAATTGGGAAAATAGCACTATTTTTAATCAGAATTAATTTCTACCTAATTTACAATTTGGAAATGCTATATTGATGATGTGCTATTTATTTGGACAGGCACAAGAGAATCCTTAGACCAATTTTGCCAATCCTTGACCAATAATACTCTTACATTTTATTTATATTACATTTCTTAATACATTTTATTAACTTTTAATGTGAGTTCTAATATGGTCAATGTTTTAGATTTTACTATTTATTCAGAATATGGGATGGAAGTAAAAAATTATATTAAGCCGACCAACTCATTTTAAAACTCTTTTTATTAAAAAAGGTTATAATGAAACCAGACTAGAAAAAGATATTAAAGATGTGATAGGAGCAGTCTCCTATTACCTAAAATAAAACAAAGAGACAATAAAGATTTCAAAATCGTGGAAAACATTATTAGAAAAAATTAGAACATTTTAACTAAAGATCCCCTTTTAAGACCGTATGTAACAGAAAATAGTACAACCCAAATGGTGTCAGACATGACACATATATGCTGGCCCCTGCAGAGATGAAGTGGATCTCCACTCTGGACACGATATCTCCAAGAGATCTAAATTTAGACTTTGAAGTGAAATGGTTTTTTTGAATAACATGAGATGTTACTACTACTCCAAAATTATCCGGTCCACCGGTGATTTACGGTCCACCGTAAATGAGAGGGTGGAGTGACTTATAAATGCTTGCAAACCAGCCCAGTATGTAATCTTGAAAAAGATTCCAATGGAATCGAAACAGGTTTTATTCATACATAGTACTGGATTTTAAGCACAATGGGCCAGATTCAGCTTTTCACTCTCATGACTATTACACTCTCATGGGCAAAACCATGTTGAATTGCAGGGGAGGTAAATTTAATTAGTTGCAATCAGCATAACAAGTGACAGCTGATGTTTCCTAGTCCTAGTCTAAAAACAGTGTAACAGTAACGCTGGTCAGTATCTGTGCGCAACATGCAACAATAAAGTATCCTCCCTGCATGCACACACTGACATTCATTTTACTTCCCCTGCAATTCAACATGGTTTTGCCCATGAGAGTGTAACTCATGAGTGTAAGTCATGAGAGTGAAAAGCTGAATCCAGCCCAATGTCACTTTTGGAGTATGCACTTTAAGTATAGGCTGCTATAAACATTGGAGCTGCTAGAGTGATACCCTCTGTATGAAGTTGACTGCTATATACCTCAAATGTGAGTGGTTTGGTAACCACTAATCGTATGCCCTTGTCTTGCTACCAACCGGCTTGAAAATGAGGCTGAGAGGAAGATGCGGCATACTGCAGAACACAGCAGACTGTATAATATAAAATGTATCATTCCCAGATCCATAGATCCAATATATGTGTGAAAGAGAAGCCTAAGTTGGCAGCATATGTTATGAATATTATGTAAAACTATATGTTATGGAAATCATACAGAGAAACACATTCCTGGGATGGTAGGATACAACAGCTCTGTAGTTGTTGGGCTATATAGATTACAGCACAAGGTGAGCCCCAACCTCATCACTGGACTGATTGCTGAAGTGCTCGCTTGTCAAACAATAAATAATAATAATAATGTAAAGTATCATTCATGTGTTTTACATATTTGGCGCTACAAATGATAAAGAATTGTTTGGTGTTGAAGAATAATATGATTCACTCTGTTAAAATTTATGACCTGTTGCTTCATTACTACCCAATGACTACCCCAATGATTTCCTCTGGTGAGCCCAAGGTACCCCAGTCCGACACTGCAATGAGGGGCTTTGCCTATGGTTTAGCCAAAGGCTCTTTCTCTGGCTGTTGCTGCTGTAGGGTTTGTCCTACAATTAATATGCAGGGAGCTTTCATCTCTACGGCTTATTTAGCCCTCTTTNGCTCTCCTGTGGCACCCTTAAATTACTAGTACTATCCCTTAGATATTGATTTTTATTTCTGATGATGTGATACTGTTACTTATTATATACAGTTGGTCATCAGCCAGTATTTAGCAACATTGTGAGTCCTTATTTATATGTTTAAATTTGAGTGAATAAATCCCATATATTTTTTAACTCCCTATTTTCCCATACCTTCTTCACTATTTCTTCCTTTTTTTTAACTTATTGGGGACATTACCAATGTTCACATTGTCAGGGATCGCCCTTCTTCGATAGCTCAGCTCGCTGCCGTGGTCCTCCCCAGCCGGCCGGTTGCCAGGGATACTAGACGTGATCCAGCACTTCCTGTGCTACGATCGTGTCCCTGCTTCCGGCGGCCGCAAGTCTCCTTCTGCCCACGTCGCCAGGCTCGTCTGACTGTCGGCCTCCCATTGGTCAGCTTCCTCCTTTTATACAACCCGAGCTTTCTCCCCAGTGCGGGTTATAGTTCCTCTCACTGTGCCCGTTCCCTGGTCTCCAGCCCTGTATCTGGCGTTCTGCCTAGTGCCTTGCTCTCTGCCTAGTGCCTTGCTCTCTGTCTAGTGCCTTGCTCACTACCCTCTTACCTCTGGTTCCCTCCATCCTTCCTCCTGGTCTCCTCTCTTCCTCTTCAGCCTTCTCTTGGTTTCATCAATTCTTACTCCTGGTCTCCAGCCCCATTCCTCTGCCATTTTCTCTTGGTTCTTCCATTTTTCCTTCCGGTCTCCAGNCCATTCCTCTGCTGTCCTCTCTTGGTTTCCCCCATCCTCACTCCCAGTCTCCAACCCCTTTCCTCTGCTGCCTTCTCTTGGTTCCTTCCACCTTCCCTTCCGGTCTTCAGCCCTTTCCTCAGCTGCCCTCTCTTGGTTCCCTCCATCCTTACTCCCGGTCTCCAGCCATTCTCCTCTGCTGCCTTCTTCCGATTCCTTCCATCCTTGCTACTTGTCTCCAGCTCTTTCTCTTTTTGCCATCTTCTGGTTTCTTCCCTTGGTGTTCCTTCCCAGCTCTCGCTCTCTCCTTCTTGCCTTATTTCTCTCTCTCTCTCGCTCTCTATTTTTATGTTCCCTGTTTGTAAGTCTCGTTAGTCTGTGCCTTTTGTCTTGCGTCCGGGCCTTTTTGTTTTTCGTGCGTTTGTCTGGTACATCTGTGCCCTTTGTCCTGCGTCTGGGCTTATCTTACCCTAGTGGTGGCTTAGTTGGGGACCATGACCTGCCATCGCCTTGCTGCAGCAAGCCCATCCTCACCTTCAGAGGCTCTGGCTCTGCCCCCAACTTACCACTTGTGTTCGGTAGGGATTTCTAACACATATTTGGGTTTGTAATATTTATAAAAAAAGTGTATCTTTTAATATTTCTCATTATTTTGGATGTTAAAGTGCACTCCAGTTTAAACCTGACCTAAAAACAGCATTTCTCTGTGCTGTTTTTATATTGCAATGCAGGTTGGGGTAGCACCTCTCAGGGGGGAATCAATAGAGTAATTCATAACAGGATACCCTGTAAAATATTGGAGTTGTTGTCCCTCCTCAGTATATAATTGATGCCATTGGCGACTATAGAGTGCGGGTTTTTTTCTTTTTGTTGCACTATTTTGTTAAAGTATTTTTCTGCTAATATTTTTAACTAATTCTGTTTTTTTTTTCATTCTAAAAACAGGTCCATGTAATATTTACCTGAAAAATGTATCTTTCTTAAATATTGCTTTAGAAAATCCAAATGTTCAAAATGGAGGCCATAGCAAACCTCACAAATGTACAGCAATACAGAAAATTGCCATAATTATTCCTTTCCGTAATCGTGAACCACATCTATCAATTTGGCTTAACAACATGCATCCATTTCTACAGAAACAACAAGGAGACTATGGCATTTATGTGGTGGAACAGGTAACATCAGGTCACAATTCATGGATAAAATGATTAAAAGAATAAAAATAATCACTTGCAATAATTAAAGATTCTGAAACAGACAATGTTTGGATTACCCAGTTATCGAAACAAAACCATATGTGTCAGTTCCTAATTTTTTAAGGTTCATTTTTTAAGGTTTTGTGAAATATAGGAGTAACTTTAACCAGTGACCCTAATAATAATTTAATTTGACAAAATTGTGCCAAGACAAACAGGACTAGTCTAAAGAGGTTTGCATCATGCTGGGTAAACAGTGCTGAATAAAAAAAAAATTATTACTAAACTTTAACATAAGGATGTTTAAATATAGATTAAAATCAGTTGTTTAAAAGTTCAGATAATGTTTGTTTCAAAGCAATGAAAAGATTTTCACCTGCTTTCACATTTGGCATTACATTTGTGAGCATGTATCAACTCAATAGTAGATTTGTTTGTGTATAAAACTCTCTAAACAGTATGGACAGATAACACAAAGATATGTAATAGGGTAGATACACCAAAAGCCATAAACAAAATAATTGATGACTACAGCAGTGGTTCCCAAACAGTGTGCCTAGGCTCCCTGGGGTGCGGCGACCCACTCATTGGGGTGCCATGGAATGTTTTTCAGACATGGTGCCACGTTGATAGTGTTACTTAGAAGTGCAATTTTTTGTCATATAGGAACAACACAAGATTTAATATCAACCTGAAGTATTTCTGTCTTTACCTAAATAGTTATTACGCTATTTTGACACCAAAACTTAACAAACAGGAAATTATTGTGTCTTAGGGGTGCCTTGAAAAATGATGGAGACCCTAAGGGTGCCTTGACTGAGAAAGTTTGGGAACCACTGGACTAGAGCAAGCATTGTCAACCTGTGGTGGAATTGACAGGGCAAGCTTATATGGAGGTAGCAGCCATACATGTGTTTTAACCAGGTGGCCAGAGGGCATATTTTACAAAATATTTTGGAGACTGAATGAAAATGTAGAAAATGAACATCAATCAGTAAAGAAATATGTAAAGAAAGTTTATATACATATATGGGTGTATTTTATAGTGTATAACTTAATAGTGTCTCCAAAGAAAGGTTGCGTACTTCTGGACTAGAGGAATATACATACAATATTTTGTTATGAATGCAAATGAATGCACTTGAGAACAGTGGTTGCTGTGGACATTTAAGATTGCTGGCACAAACTCACCCACACCCACTTCAAGCTCCGCTCGGGACCTTGTCATTTTATGCAATCTCACTTTCGGACAATTAAATTAGTAAAACTAAGTGTGATAAAGTCAGGGACATTGTGTTAGAAGGACAGTATTTTGGTCCAGAGTTCTTGGCATATATGTGCTAAAACCCCAGGGAGAAAGATTGCTGTTTGTTCTGTTGGGAAATATCCCTGGGGTTGGATGTTAGGGAGAGTGGGAGGGCCAGTCCTGGCTTGTGGTTTTTCCAGGCCTAATCAGGCACCTAATCGGCACCTGATTAAGCCTTCATTAGGTGTGTGAGGTGGTTGTTCAGTGTCTCACTGAGCTGGAAGCAGGCAGGTNGCCTGAGAGAGACTTGTGCTGACAACTTAAACTTACCTGTGTGAGTAAGACTTGTGTTTTGTTTGAGGTCCTGGCAGTAGGCCTGGTCTCTGTGTTAGAGAGGCATACCTGTGTCTAGTTAGTGCCCAGGCGGGCTAGGATTTTATTTTATGTTTTTGGCTGTTTTGGTGAAACAATTAAAACTAGCTGCGGCTACTTGTACGAACTCCTGGACTGGTGACTGTTCCTANGCTGCTGAGTGTGTGCAGAGGAGCCTCACGATCCTGAGAGTGTCTCAGGGCTCAAGTGGTGGTGTGTATGGTGGTATGCTATACTGTCTCTTTTCCCACCCATTTAATTGAAAAACTGTAAATCTCCATTCACTTCTATTATTTTTTATATTTCCATACCGCCCTTTCTAAATGTTCCCCACATTAAAATTTTCACTTAAACCTCTGATTAGTATATAGGTAAATGAACCCTGATTTTATCGCCTCCATGTTGGGATAAGTACCCTTTATTTGCTTAAAACAGGGTTCACCTATGTATGAATCAATTCAATATATATGGTCAAACCTTGGTACCAGGTTGAACCTGGTAAAATCTTTAAATTTACTTGGCACATACCACTAGTAAGGAACTCATGGTTTGTATATTTATAGTTCACAAAGCTTGAGCCACTGGCAATAATCCCATGCTATCTTTACACCCAAAAACAATCTATGCCCTATAGCTGACTTCCAGCAAAACTATGTTAACTATAACTACAATCACATTCTAGGAAATCCATACTACAAATAGTAGTGTGGACATTAATGTAATCTGTACATTAAATGGGCTAAATTTACGNGAATCTTCAATGTAGAAGGATTTGGGAGTGCTTGTATACAATAGACATAGCACAATAGGGCACAATGTCAATCAGTAGCAGCAAGGACCAATAAGATATTAGCATGTATAAAAAGGNGCATAGATGTAAGGGACGACTGTGTCATTTTAGCACTCTATCATCAGTAAGACCCAATCTGAAATGTTTTGTCAAAGTTATGATACGCTTTGAGTCCTAATCTGATTGCAATAGTGAAAATCTGCCAATTAAGTGTGATTCCAAACCGTGTGTATTGTGAGTCAAAGCAAATGTATATTTTCTCCATGGAGATTGAATTATTCTAGATGTATGGTACACAATATATACATGAGTTAGCTAGTTAACTCCCATTGCTGAAAAATCTTAACTGCCCTCTGTCAGTCCTTCTTCTTCTTCCTAAAGGACATTTGTACTTGTTATGTAAAGAAGACTCAGATCATCAGGATTTGGTAAAAAGTTCAGGCTTCCGCAGTCAGTGCTATTTCATTGTTCAATCAATAATTTCTACAGTGGCCGTGCCACCTCCAGGATAGTAGCACACCCCAGATCAAAGGACAGCCATCACCTTTGGTTTGCTGCAGGCACAACAAGGCTCCAGAATGTGGTGGAAACCTATGACTGGAGCAACCATCCTGACCAAATGGTCATCCATCATGGGATAAAGGGAATAGCATAGGGGCAAGGGACAAAGTATCAGATAATGGTTCAGCATCTCCTGCACTGAAAAAACATGGAGGGAAAAATTTAAGAAAAAAAGAAGTAAGTAAAATAAACTTATCGTTTCAGTAAGACCATAAATCTAAAGGGGGAAAGTTTAATGAACACATTTAAGCGAAGTGTATTGATGTTTATTTTTGTCATTGTGCTCCCTCCTCAAACTGGATATCGTTTTTCCATATGCATATATACGTGTACACAATATAACATTTTCTTTGTCTTTTTTTTTTTTTTGTAGATCGAAAACACAACGTTCAACAGAGCAAAGCTGATGAATGTTGGTTATGTCGAAGCAGAGAAAGATTATGACTATAACTGCTTCATCTTCAGTGATGTTGATATTATTCCTATGGATGAAAGACATTTATACAGGTGCTCCAAAAACCCAAGGCACTTGGCCAATTCAATAGACAAGTTTAATTTTAGGTAAAATTTTTGAAACTATTGTACATATTTGTAGAAACAATTTTGTTTACTAAAATACTTATTTCATGTATCCAGTTGACCCTGATATCCATATTTTGATCCTTGTTTTACGTTTCCACATAAACATCCCTCATAGTCACCTTTTGTGAACAGTTTTTGTGTGAAAAGAGTTTATCAACAACTATTACATTCTTATATGACACTTTTAGGTTTGTAATAAGGCAAAAAAAACAGAAAAACAGAACACTTGCACAACTCAAGTACTTAGGCACAACACAAATTTACCCTTACAAAACTAAATCATTTACTATTTTATTTTTTTAATCTCATAGGTTACCTTACGATACCATTTTTGGAGGAGTTGTGGCTTTTACAAAGGAGCAATTCATGAAAATAAATGGCTTTTCCAATAATTTCTGGGGATGGGGAGGAGAAGATGATGAATTGTACAATAGGTTTGTATTATATTAAAATGTTATTGTTCTGGTTTAATAGTAAACAATTGTTTCTTCCTTAAACAGTCATTACATGCTTTACCTGCTGTTTACCCCTCCCAAATTTTCTGAATTGAATAACAAATAATGATAAAGAACTGAAGCTACCTGTAAAAGCAGTGTCTGTAAAATCAGTTTTACTAATGTTTTCTCTTCTGAATGTGCCAAAAGGGTTCATAGAGAAGAGTAAACAAAGTGGCTGTGACTAATAAAGGACATTGAACGTTCTGTACTGAAATTTTTGCCAATGTTTTTATTTCCATATTCACAATATGGCACACCAGGGATAGGACTTAATAATGTTATTTGTTTATTATAATATGAGTTATGAGTAATGCAGGAATTTGTCTTACTATTTGGCCCTATTATAGGGAATCATTTGAGCATGAATAAGAAGGAATGGAGACACTGTTATTGGGCATGTTATGCATTCCACATAAAACTTTTTAGTCTACATTATTTTAGCCAAATGTATTTCTCTATAACAGTTCTTATAGTATCCCCTATAAGTATTTATACCTTATTTATACCTTATAAAGCCCTATTACTATTGATTTATCTTCTCAACTCAGTTTATATTTTTGTATATATTATTAATAACAAAGGCTCCACCTATTCATTTTTACTAAGGTTTATAATGATTATTAAACAAACTAAATAACAGAAATATGTCTGTAGCTCCCTCTACTGTTAAAGCAGGGCTCACAACTGGCACAAATTTTAACAGAAAAAGCATAATTTTGTTGTTTTTATTATATTTTGAAATTTCACAGTTGCTAAAATTTATGGGCCTCATTCTTTGGACTTGATGATATGATTTTTTTTATCATCAGAGTGGTGTCAGCTGGAATGATTGTTGAACGTGCAGATCAAACTATTGCCAGATCCAGAATGATTGTCCATAAGAGGGATCCTGGAAATGAGAAAACAGGCAAAAGGTATAGTGGAAATAAGGATGTAAAAGATTACAACTTACTGTTAAATTACAGAATGCTATAACATAAAAGAAAGAGCTTTTGACAGTAATTAACAAGTTGTTGAGAGATGAAAAACATTAATTATAAAAATGAAATATACTGGATAGAAAAGAAAGACCCTAAAACACTAAAATATGCAAAGACTTGAAGTGAAATGATGCAGTGAAATAATTTCTCTGACCCGGTTTTAAACAAAAATTTGTTTTCTAAGCTGATAGAGAAACGCAGTACAAAGAACAAACTATCCCATAACGGTAGGGTCCCAGCCACAAAATTTAATACAGGTGAATAAAAGGCTTGATCCAGCAGGGGTAGTGTCACCACTGCTGCGGTCTTCAGAGACCTGAACAAGGTGTCAGTACAAGTCTGAATCCAGTACTATAAAAATAATATCAAAAGGAACCACAACATTAATAAAGCACATGGATTAACATGAAAAGGAATTACCAAGAATCAAGCAATGATTTCCTTATGAAATGTAATGTTAATATTGGATAACATATGAGAACAGCAACAAAAATTCACATTTGGGAAGGGGGTAAAAATGCAAGAAAAAAGATACATGGGGGTAATCAGGGTAAAGGATATTGCAAGACCGTATGTATGTTCTAGTCTAGTGTCAAGTGAGTGAGTGTGTCTAGTGTCAATATTAAGAACAATGGAGAGATACCAAGAAAATGATGGACAAGTCATGCCTCTAGAAGAACTAAATATACTAGATTCAAAAGGAACAAGCATTGTGTCTTATAAAGAAAACTTTATGGGAGGGAGGAGNCGGAAGGGATAACAACTCACATAATTTCCTTAATTTCCTTGTATTTCTTGGTGTCTTTAAATTCCAACCAAATTCGGGAAACTCATTTAGACCTGGCAATAAGAAATCCTTTATAGGCATATACATCAAGTCTAGCGGACCAATCCCTCAGTGAGAGAGCACTGAGGGCTGTCAACGGATAGGGATAACTGCCTTGGTCAGACTGTTCAAAGAAGTTATTTTTTTGTATTGAGAGATTGGGATCTCTCAGGAGTTTAACAAAAAAAGGAAGGACCCATCAGGACGGGAGGCCACAAAAGGGATGAGGATAGCTCCCAAGCCTGCACTTAAAAGGGCATTAATTTAAAGCATTTCCACCAAGTATGGAGAAATTTACCTCCGGTACCACAACGCAAGCAGGTGTCCGAGCTCCTTGGGCATATTTGATTGGGGCAACAATACCAACAGAAAAGAATTTTATGAAGCAATCATTTTTTTTTTAACCATGAATTTTTTTATTGAATTTTACAAGCAAGAAAAAGGGGGAATACAGAAAGCAAAAAAAAGGGGAAGCATCAACAATATATATAACAATGTAACAGGTACATGTAACACGGCTCCAGAACAGCTCGGAGCTCACAAGAGGGCAATATCAATAAACATGAACTGTTGAAAGCACCGCGAATCGCGGGCATAGCATCAAGACAATGAAAAAGAGGGTAGGGGGACACACAAAGGGGGAAAGAGCAGGGAGAGAGGGGGTAAGGGAGGGGAGCGGGATGAGCTGAAACACTGGAGGCCAAGGAATTAAAAAGGGAGGGTAAATGCCGTCAATAGAGTGGGAAGCCGATGAGGGTATCACATGGCCGGGGCAGCCGGGAGATTGGTGAGCTCAATCGGGGGGCCCAAGGGATGGTCGGGGGGGTGAGGGGTCCCGCCTGGAGGTTGCAGCCAAATACTCCGCCCACCTAAACCAGAGGACCAAGGGGGATGTGGCAGAGGTGAAGTAAGGGACATTTAGGGTCTCCATAGTGTAGCAATGTGTAATCTTAGCTACCACTCTGGTGATAGAGGGGACCAGAGCGGACTTCCAAAATTGGCCCACTAGCGTCTTGGCGGCGAGCAGGATCTGTCCCAGCACATAGCGATCAGCAGGGGGAAAGTCTGGAGGATAGAGGTGGAGCAATGCGGCTTCCGGGGATAGAGAGAAGGGCGTACAGCAGACGTCAGAGACAAGTTGGGAGACTTCACTCTAGAACGACCGCAGAAGAGAGCAAGATCAAAAGGTGTGGAAAATGTCACCTACCGCGCCGAAATGCCTCCAACACATTTTAGATTGGGCCGGCCAAATCCTATGCAGGTGGTCCGGAGTGAAGTTTAGGCGAATAAGGGGTTTAAACTGAAATTCAGCGTGGTCAGAGGAGCGTAAGAACTTTAAAGATAGAGTCTGGTCCAAAATAGTGTACCAAAAAGAGATGTCACCCCTACTCTGCGACGCAGAGACGCGTGCCGCAAATGGGGCGGGAACGGCTGCAATGGGGCAACTCAGAGATGTCACCTCCCACCAGTGGTGAAGCTGGAGATATTGGAACCTGGCCGTCTCCGGGAGTCCAAATTCCATGTGGGATGTGGGAAAATGGCTTAAGCTTAGAGCCCACAGAAAGTTGGGCCAATGTGGATACACCATGGCGAGACCAGGAGCCCAAGGAGGAGCCAGACACTAGCTTAGAGAGGGCAGACAGCTGGGCCAAGAGACAGGCCTCTTGGTAGCGGGCCAAATCCGGAAGCGAGACTCCTCCTACACCTTTGGGTAAGACCAAATGCAAGGTGGCAATATGGGGAGGGCATTTCCGCCACACATAGGCCGTCATTAGGGAACGTAGTTTATTAAGGAAGGAGGGAGGCAAGAGATAGGGAATGGCGCGAAAGTGGTAAAGGATTTTTGGCAGGATTGACATTTTGAAGGCTTCAACACGTCCCATCCAGGAAGTCTCAAATTGCATCCAACCCCGGGTTAACGAGGTAAGATGAGACAGTAGAGGGGAATAGTTAACCTCATATACCTGTGATAAAGAGGGGGGGATTTGGATGCCTAGGTAGGATAGGGAGGAGGATTTCCAGAAATAAGGGTAAGAGGCTTGGAGATTAGTCAGTATCGAGGGGGAAGGTTAATAGGGAGGGCCTCAGTCTTGGACGAGTTCAATTTGTACAGGGAGGCGCAGCTAAAGGAATAAAGATTCGAATGTAAGGCTGGTAGAGAGGAGAGAGGGTCCAAAACGAAGAGCAAGACGTCGTCAGCAAACAAACAAATTTTGTGTTCCTGGGAGCCAAAACGCAAGCCCGGTAAAGAGGGGGAGCAAGGGCAAAGATCAATGGGGACAACGGACATCCCTGGCACGTACCATTAGAAATAGAGAAGGGATCGGACAGGAAGCCGTTGCAGAAGACCCTGGCCGAAGGGCCCGTATACAGAGCCAGGATGGCATGGAGGATGGGACCTTGGAAACCCAATTTGAGGAGGACAGCGTGCATGTAGCCCGAGTGCAGCCGTTCGAACGCCTTCTCCACGTCAAGAGAGAGGAGCAGTCCCTGTTCACATCTAGCAGAGAGCAGGTCTACAATGTCGAGGACTCGTCGGGTTGCATCAGAGGCCTGCCTGCCCAAGACGAAGCCCACCTGGTCTGGGTGGATCAGACGGGGGGGAAAGGGACTCAGTCGGGTCACTAGTAGTTTAGAGTAAAGCTTCAGGTCAGTATTGAGCAGGGTGATAGGGCGATAGTTAGAGCAAGAGGACAGATCCTTGCCCGGCTTAGAGATGGTGATGACCTGAGCCTCAAGCATTTCACGGGGGAAGGGGGCACCAGACCAGATGGAGTTAAAAAGGTTAGTCAGTAACGGGGTCAAATGGTCCTGGAACTCAGCATAAAACTTGTTGATGTAGCCGTCAGGTCCCGGGTCCTTGCCTTTGGGCAAGGCTTTGATAGCTGCACGAACTTTATGTTGGGTCCAGGGGGAGTTAAGGGAGAGAAGGCCGTCGGGGGAGAGGGCTGGGAGGGTTATGGGGTCCAGAAAGGCTGAGATACTACCGGGAGAGGGCTACCGGGAGGAGATACTACCGGGAGGAGGGAATCAGACTGCAAATTATAGAGGGAGGAGTAATAATCAGCAAAGCAATTGGCGATATGTGCCGGGTTCAAGATCCTGTCACCAGAGGGGGTTATAAGCAATGGGACCCGTCGAAAGGCATTTTGCCTGCGTTGTTAGAGGAGGAGTAGAACTTCTGCTTAAGGCGGGAAAATGAGGCATGAGATCGAGCAGTGAGATGGGAGAGTAGATCTCTACGAGCAGAATCAAGAGCAAGCTTCAGTTGGGAAGAGGGGTCAGATTTATGGAGAGCCTCCAGGCGGGACACTTCGGAAAGAAGGCCAGAGCTCAGGGAGGAGTTTTGGCGTTTACGGGATACCCCAGTCTTAATGGCAGCACCCCAGAGGACAGCCTTGAGAGCGCAACAATGCGTGAAAGGTGAGGTGTGGTCAGGGGAGTTATGGAGAAGATAATCGGAGAGGGCAGCAGCCAGGTCCGCTTTAGTGGACGGGTCGGGCAACAGGTAGCTGGGGAAGCGCCAGGGACGAGGGGGGGTGATACATAGAAGGGTCCCACATCCAGGTCACAGGTGAGTGGTCAGACCACGTTTGGGGTAGGATAGCTGCAGACTTAGAGTGTTGCAACGACAACTTACCTGTGAGGATGAGGTCAATGTGGGAATAGGAGTTGTGGGGGGCCGAATAGAATGTGTAATCCCGAACAGTGGGATGGGCCACTCCACACATCAAAAAGATCAAATTCAATAAGCAATTTGGGAGAAAGGTTGGAGGGGCTACCACGCGCCTGCGACCGGGTGGGGATAGGGGTAGAGCGGTCTAAGCTCAAGTCCGGGGCCAAGTTAAAGTCTCCAAGAAGGATAAGATATCCTCTGCGGGCTTCTTGAAGGAGTTAAAATAAAGCGGAGAAAGGGGACTTGATGGTAATTGGGGAGTATAGGGAGACTATAGTAACCATGTGGGAGTCCAGGGTGCCCACCATGATGAGGTATCGGCCATTCTTATCAGTGATTTGGGAGGAAAGGTCAAATTGGAGGCGGGAGCTAAAAAGAATCGCAACAACACTTTTTTTAAACAGGCCATTAGCCATAAAAACATACAGGGAAATGGCGGCTACACCAGGAAGGAGGGGATTTGGCGGGCAAGTGGGTTTCCTGGACAGCTACAATGTCGGCGTGACATGAATGGAAGGTAGTGAGGGCCATGTGACGTTTGGTAGGGGAGTTGAGGCCTTTAACGTTGAGGGAGAAAAATTTAACCATGAGAAGATGGGAAACACGCAAGATGACTACAGGAGACAAAACCGGTAATCAGCATCCCGACGGGGGGAGGAGCAGAAGGGAGACGGGAGGAAAGGGCAAGGGAGGAAAGGAGAAAACCAAACATACCCAGTATATCGGGCAGAAGTGGTGGCCTCATAGGAGTGTGAGGCAACACACACAGGGTGGGGTGGGCCAGAGGACCCTCCCCCTGAGGCGGAAGGGAGCTAGGAAACATGTAAAACAAAAACAATGTACTATCGAGCAGGCACACGGGCCTAGGGTGAAACCACAATACAAAATAGTCAATGAACAGTAAAGTAAACAGTGAAGAAACAAAAACATCTGCAAGAGCAAAAAAATTGGCAGGGTTGCCACTAGAGTTCACTGTGCACAGTAATTACTCGCGACACTGCATCTTCACTTAACACCTACGGGGGTCCAGTCCAAATCTACCGGCAAAGGCCGAGGCAGAGCAGGAGCCCATATAGCAGAGGAACACCCAGGGAGTCTGGAAAAGGTTCGGGTGGTGACTGCAGAGGTAGGTAGAGAACAGATGTGTCAGCCTTAGAGTGGAATTTTGCTGCAGCAGGCTGGAGAATCAGGTCAGGTAGCAGAGGTCCAAACAGGAGGAAAGGACACTAGGCCCCTGCTGCAGTGTAGCCAAGTGGCTGTATCAATTAGGGAGCAGGTGCCCCAGGGTGGACAGCAGGCTGTGAGGCAGGTCTGTACTAGGCCTATGTGCAGAGTCTCGGCAGACAGGAAGTGCTGGGTGCTGGCCAAAATGGAGGCGCTGCAGCCGATGGCAGGACCAGTCAGTCCCCCCTACGGACCCAGGGGGGGACCGAGCAGGGAGAGATCCAGGGGGTCGGGCAGCAGGGGAGGCCGGAGAGAAGATGCCCCCTCCACAGGTGCTCCAGAGCAGCCGCGGGCTGACTTCCGGTTGCCGTGGCCGACAGACGCTCACCGCGGGCCACGTGTTACACGTCTCCCCCCGCTCCTGGAGAGGCTGACGGCGGGGGACAGGAGGACTCCGCGGGCACCCCAGGTGAGTCTGCCAGACGGAAGGGAGAGCGGCACCCGGCAAACTAGTGAGCGCCCAGCGGGAGCAGCAGCAGCATGCAACCGCTCCCGACCAGCGCCAAGCCACGCCCCTGTATATTATCAACCAATCATTTTATAAACTGGAGAATATGAGCTGGAAGCTGATTTGTTGCTAGGAGCAAAATCCTCACTTTTCAATCTTCCTGCTTAGTAAATTTAGGCCCAGGTGTTAACTAGAGGGTGAGGGGTCAGAATAGTCTGTTGATTACAGTGTATATACTGTATATATATACAATATTGCCAGGAATCATCACTCCATTCCATATTGATACTTGCTAGTTGTACACCATCATACATAGGTTCAGGAAATATATCGATCAACGAGTCCATCGCCAGACTTGAAATAAATATAGCAAAGTTCGCCTTTAATTCAGACTTTCATCACCAACGCTTCATTTGCTGAAGGCGAATTTCATCTTGGTGTAACAACATATCAGACAACTTATACAGAGTGCCAAACCCCCACCAGAATATAAAGAAAAATAAAAAGGGTGTCACGATCGGCTCCTCGATGATGCAAGGGGATGTGATCTATCATCATCATCCACTTTATGTCCAGCAATGTTTGTCCCACTGGTTTCCAGTGTTTTGCCACTGGTTGGTCGATGTCCCTACCTCTCAGGGATAGCTTTATAGCCGATTTGTGCAATAACTTTCTCTCTTTCGTTTTTTTTCCCACATAAACTAAATTACATAGACATGTAATAACATAAATGATAAATTTGGAGTTGTGTGTGATAACATGTTTAATGGGGAACAACTGGTGGATCAAGAGATGTATAAAGGTGTTACCAGTGGTCATATTGCTGCGCACGCTGCAGCCTAGGCATCGATAGCAGCCAGGATTGCAGTGCAAAAAATACATTTGGATCCTTGGAATGGATCTCATTTTTACATAATGAATCTTTAAGGTTACTCCCTTTCGTGTGGCTTGGGAGCATTCTAGTGTTGTGCAAGCTAGATAAAGCAAGATCAGTGGTGATAATAGGCCATATGGTTCTAACAGCCCTTTAATAGAAAAAACTAAAATGTGAGTGTTTTGTTACCCTGATTTACAAATCGGAGGGACGCCTATGTACTAACATCTACACTAAACCTACAGATAAGGGGCTACCATTACATGCAGCGATCACTCCCCTGCACTCACAAGAGGCCTCCCCTAATCTAACTAGTATGCATCAAGTGCATCAATAGCGATACCCAGAATTGTGAGCAGCAGATACACCAGACACTACAGAAATTTAAAGACTGGGGATATCCCAGAAACACGCTCAACGAAGCTAAGAGGAAGGTGGACAACATTGACCGTGCAAGTTTTTTGAAGACATGTCCTCAGTGTAGGATGGAATGTAAAATCCCCTGGGTAACAAAATACTCAAATTTAAGTTTCTACCATAAAAGGGCTGTCAGAACCTTATGGCCCATTATCACCACTGATCCTGCTTTATCTAGCCTACAAAACATCAGAGTGCTCTGAAGCCACACAATTTATTATTAAAGATTTATTATGTAAAAAAGACATCCATTCCATGGATCCAAATGTCCAAGGTACTTTTTTGCAATGCAATCCCGGCTGCTATTGCTGCGTAGGCTACAGCGTGTGCAGTAATGGGATCACTGATAACAACTTTTAGACATCCCTTGACCCACCAGTTGTTCCCATTAAGTAATGCCACTCCAAATGTATCATTTATGTTATTATATGCTCATGCAATCTAATTTATGTCAGAAAACTCAAAGAGAAAGTAATTGCACAAATCGGCTATAAAAATATCCCTGAGAGGTAGGGACATCGAGCAACCAGTGACAGTGGGGCACACACTGCAGGACGTAGAGTGGAATGGGATAGATCACATCCCCTTGCAATCCTAGAGGAGGCGATCGTGACACCACACTTTTGCGTAAAGAATGCTGGTGGATTCATACCTTAAACTCACTAGTACTGGATATATATTGATTTATTTTAGTTGGGCTCTGATTTAGGGTTTTTTATCCTCATTAGTTGCTTATATTAGAGACACTGGTCGAGAGTACAGTATACACTAGGAAAACAGGGGGCCAGAAGTGTACACAAGATAAAAATTGAAGTCAGGGTTTCTGAATTTCCTGAATTTTTTTTAATTATGGGAATGTCCCCAGAGTTGTCTAATCTTCTGGGAAGGAGAAACAGAAAAGGCTATGGAGAAAGGGAAAGACCAGGGTCAAATAGGGCTGCATCAAACCAAGATTGCTTAATTGAGACAAAGAGGGAGTCTGTGACTAATGGCAGTGAAGCGTGAATGCTAAGAGACAGAGAGAACATGGGTACCTGGATAAGGGCAGCATCAAATGTGGTAAGTTGCTTTGGTAACGTGTGACAGAGTGGAAAAATGATTTTAAATGCAGGTACCATAATTCATTCATTTGCATTACTGTGCCAGTTCCAGACTTTATTATTATTTATTAGTGTATTCCTATATCACATGAAACACCAAAACTTTAGACTTTAACCTCCTAGCTTCTAATGTATTTTTTTTAACATAATGCATTTTTTTTNTTATCTTGCTTTGATCTAGTTTTCACCTTATAAAAAAGGCTGGTCACCTAATGCACAAGGATGGATTGAACTCTCTAAATTATGATGTCATCAACTACACAAAGCATCAACTTTATACTAAAATCACAGTTGACATTGGAACTACAGATCAACCTGAATACTCACATCAATGAATACTTCTTGTTATATGTGAATGGAATGGTTATACGGGGACAACACTATTACTGTAGTTATGGACAGGACTAACAGGTGCATGTGTCAGCTGGTGAAGTGCTCACTGTCCTGTTCTGTTCTGGGTTATGTTTGTTTCATTGTTTGCTTCTATTATCTATTATACAGTAACTTATTTTAATATATTGCATTTTTTATGATTTTTATGTTCAAGTCCCATGAAGAGCCGTCCATAGTGTGCCTCATTTTTATTAAACTGTTTCATTGGGGAATTGTCCACTGATTCAATCCAAATTCGATGGCGTTTTCCTTTAAAACAAGCATTCATAACATTCATAACTTATGATCCAGGGTCAAAACTATTAAACAGCAAACAGCATTGCACCCCATCCACACAACAGGCAACCAGGTGCACCTTATTAAAATAAAGACACAGAACCCAAAAGCTGGGTTTTATAAGGGAATGTGATTTATTTAAGTGGGCCATATTAGTAAGATTAACCTAATATATGTTGATTGAACTAGGATTATCAGCACCACTTACACCACCACAAGAGGTCAGTCCATCATAAATTGACCACCCAGCACCTGGAAGTTGTTCACCCTCAGGGTTGTGCTGCTCTCAGACCTGGCATCCTCATTCCAAAGAATACAACCGCCAGCACAAACAAAACTCATATGCTGACCTCCCCCAATGTTAACTGAAATGGCCACAAAATACAGTATATTTTTAAACTACAGCCGATATATTTAAGCACTGCAAAACATAAAATTATTGCACTTTTTGGACTGTTTGCAAAAATCATCTTGCTGGCTAATATTTTCTCTAGGTTTTGGCCCACTTTGAACAAATGATGTCTGTGTGTTAACCAGATAGCATGAAACAATGTTTTATTATTTACTGTGTTGAAACCTTATTGCAGCCATCACATTCAGGTTAATGTATAAAGTTCACCTAGGTGAAAAAGTATAACGAGGTATAACACATTTAACAATGTGTGTGGTAAATTTTAATTTATTTACTTTTTTGTCTTAAAATAGTATCTGTCAATGTTAAGTTTTTAAGTAATGTGCATTAGTGATTTTATAATTAATTCATAAAAGCATGCAGGAAAAATCTACCACCCCAACAAATGAATAATAGAGATGAGAGACCGTGTGAAACAAGCGCTGGTTATCAGTTGATTACAAAAAATAAATAGATAAAGTGCTGGTAGAACTGATATCAATAGATAACATAAATCCAATAAAATAACTTGTTTCTGTGTGGGATTTTACTTAGTTCTGCCAACATTTCCTTCTCCCATATAAATAAAGATGAGATAAAAGAAAAAATAAAATTGGCAATTAAAATCAATCTAATAGAAAAAAACATTAACGTCTAACACATGAATTAATTAGCAGTTAATGAAAGAATTAAATGGGACACAAAATGGGTCAGTCTGCCACATTCTCTTCCTGTCTTCACACCCAGGGGGAAATTTACTAAGGTCCTGTTGTGTTTGTGAGTTAAACTCGCCGGAAAGACAGCGAGTTTGCAAATTCACTAAAAAGTGCGTTGTAACCGCAATTTCAACTCGCAGGCCCATTAGAGCGAGTTTATTCGGCGAGTTAGAGCAAACTTTGCTACAATTTGCTGATGTGTTGTCTAAACTCGCCTCTGTGAGTTTAATTCAAAAAGCTTTATTGACAAATTTAAAGGCCTGCATACAATCAGCAGCCATTTTACAAAAATACTACTCTTTCTAATGTCCGCCGATTTTTTTTGTAGCCAGCACTTTAATTGTTTCTAGTGTGACACATAGGAAGAGGTGTATGTTTGTGGTATTATTATAATAATTTACACTGTTATATGTAATAAAATCAGATTTTCAGTGTTTATTACTGTTATTGTGACTTTTTGTGAAGTTTAAAGATACATTTTTATCTGGTGTGTTTCGCATCTAAATTAGTAATGTAAATATATGATGTATTTAATGATTTTCTGCCATTTCTGTCAGTGTGTCAGTGATAGTGTGGATATAACTGTATATACTAGTAGTAATACACTAAATATCTGTTTGTGTAATGTGGACATAACACACCACTTTAATGAAACTCGCTAGGGTAAGGCATCTCTATTTCTTTTGGCGTGTTTAGTCAAACTCGCTGGCGAATTTGAAGGGAGTTTACTTGCAGTTTGATGAATTCTATTTGTCCTATCTTTCATGCTTTACAAACACGCACGTGAGTTTGACTTGCACTTAAAATCGGTGAGTTTGTTACAACTCGCCCTTAGTAAATGCTTGGAAATGCAAACACACAGGCACAGCGAGTTTACCAAACATGACCTTAGTAAATTTCCCACCCAGTGTTCAATCAACTATTCTCAATACTTTAGACATTAGTCCTCTACCCAAGACTTGTAACATCATTGGGCTCCAATGCCTAATGATCGTTGAACACCATTTAACCTGGTATGGGACAGACTTTTTAAATGTGTGTATATATATATATATGTATATAATTTAACCAGCATTTTTCAGGGTAACAATAGGACAGGTAAGTCCAACAAAACCCTGCCCTAGTTCTGCCCAAACCTGAGCAGTTCCACCCAAACCTTAATTGTTTTCCCATTTGTGTTGTAAAATAAAATAAAAAAAAGTTTGTCCCTTTATTGGCACAAAATAGAAAGTGGGCCAGACAGCGGGACAGTCAGCCAAAATCTTAACTGCCCTCTAGCAATATGGACAGTTAGAAGGTATGTAATGTGTCTTAATGGATTCTTTTATTAAGTGCTTTTATTGTTTATTACATTTGGATTCATATTAATTTAGCAATATGATTCTTATCTTTTTATTCACATGGCAAAACATGATGTTATCTAATGATATCAGTTCTTTTTCATACACATCAGAAAACCAATGAGTTTTTACACACCCATTTTCTTATCTTCTATTGTTAATTTATTTGAAGGTCTTAAGCTGGGCACTCACTAGAATGATATTATTCTAGTGTATATTGGTTCCGAAAAAAGGGGTGATTTTCCCTTGGGAAAACCACCCTGTGATCGGCACCATACACTAGAACAATCATCATTCTAGGGTGAGGGCCCAGCTGTTTCCCCTCCGCTTCAGCTCTGCAGAAGCGGAGGGGAATGTTTCCAGCAAGCTTTCATAAATGAATTCATTAGTTTACAACAACAAATGTGTTTTGCAACATGGTTTGTCTAGGTACAGACTTGAGCCTTATGGTGGAAGTTGTCGGTGCGGTGGATCAGTTAAACAAATGGTGTATTTCTATTGCTTGATTCAGGCAGCTGTGAGAGGGTGACTTGATTGTGGTAATGACAGTAATGCATTGATTCCAGAGATTCTATTGAGCAGCCCTTGGATCTCTAAATGCAGGGTCATGGTATTTTATATGCTTCTATATTTTTTACACATATTACAAAAAAGAAGGCAATTAAAATGATTACTCTTAGAAAGACATTGTATGGGTTGTTTCTTTATTATATTTATTATAGTCACAGATTTTACACTAGCTAATGTAGTATAAACTTATGAATGCAGCATATTTACAATGTTAAAACATGATGTTGTTTTATTATACTTAGATGTTCAGGGGACAGGGACCTCCTTAAGATTTGATATGTTCTCACTTAACATGGCGACAGATCAGAAGTACAGTATGGATAGGGTGGCATTTGTGGAGCATGCTTGTATTGTATCCTTTTAAATTTTCATATGGATCCCATATTTTACCATCAAGTTTTCTCTATTTCTAATGATAACAGAATGGATACACACCTCCACTGACATTGCACTTAGAGCTGCACTGTATCCTAACTCGTGTATGGCCATTGCAATCCATAATTGAAACACATTATACATGTTTACATGTAAAATGATGTTGATCGTTGCTTCTTTGAAAACAACCATTCAGTCCTATTCTAGTTCATACTTTTTTGACTACGTAGCCATTTACATTTCCTCACTTGAAAGTATTGATTTTATTCTACAGAACTTGGTTAGATTTATATATTCTTGATATAAATCAGTGTATGGATGTTTAGAAGGAATAGGTTTGCAAAATGAACTATAAATATTGAAAAATAGTTTTATTTTAAAATGAATGTTTAACTATAATTTAATTATATGTGTTTAGAATTTCCAGCCTATATGAAGTTCTAGGTTTGAATATTTACACTGAGGCAAAACGTATGCATCTGTTGTTTACTATAGGGGTATAGGGCTAAAAGTTCTGACATGAGAGACAGAAAGCTATGTGTACAAGGACGTATTTAGTACACATTACTATTGGACACAATAAAACCTGTGTTGCAGCATATAAACTTTTATATATTTCATGATGAAACATATAAATGAATTCTAAAAAAAACAGCATGGTTTTGCACAGATATAAATTTTCACTTTATTCCACTATATTTATTTAGTTTCTCTTTTGTGTATGTGTATTTTTGTTACTAATGATAAAATAAAATATTTTAATATTTACAATTAATGACTCATTTAGAAAGGCTTTACAGAAAACATTATATGTATGTGTGATCTTATGGACCTTGTTTTATAAACTCGGAACAGATCCAGACTTTACTTGCTATTGACTTGATTTAATCATGAGCGGGCAAAACCATATTACATTGAAGGGGAAAATTTCAACTGTTTCAAACAGTATAAGAGTGGAGACGTTTCCCATCCCAAGTCTAATAATAGTGTAACAGTAACGCTGGTCAGTATCTGTGTGCAA
>JABWIB010001743.1:53340-75071 GCA_016617825.1 Platyplectrum ornatum | reverse complement strand
GGGGGAGAGACGCCGCCGACCGCGCGCTGAACTCTCCCCCCCAGCTGCCGGTAAAATAAAGTAAAAATAAAAGTAAAAATAAAAAGCTGGCTGGCCAGAGACCAGCCGAATGCGCCCGGACTCCACGGGCACTAGACAGAACTGGGGTAGATGGGAGGTTGGTGGGAGGAGGGGCTGTTCTGTGAGGATTTTTAGTTTAACCCTCTAGTGCCCGGCTCCAATACCACAGCACCAACCCAAGCTGCAGTGTCCCCCAGATGCCTGATAAAGAAATTTAAATTACTCAAATTTAGCAGGGACTGCCCCTATTCTAGCAGACAGCAGTTGCATGGACCACTGATCCATATTATTTACACTGCTAGACCTCCTGCCTCAAGTTGCTAGACCTGGGGCGCGTAGGACACTGATTCGGTCCATAGTTGGTTAGAAAATAACGCAACAAAATTACGTTACTGTGGTGCGCGTAGCCTCTGGGTTGTGGTAAAGGGCCTGGCAACATGCTGGCAACCTGCAGAGTTCTGCTTTCTGCCCCTGGGCAGTCCCTCAGTTTGCTGTCTGGTGCAAAGTTTTCCTCCCCTCCAGTGGAAGCTGTGATCAGCTGATATAGACTTGTAGTGCTCTGCCACGTTCCTAGCGAGGGGTCACCATCTACTATCTTGCCTCCCACAAGTTGTCCTGTGGGCAGCCGTGTGGTCCTGGTGCTGTACTGTGGTGCTTCTCCTAGCTGAACTGTTCCTTTCCACCTGGTGCGGATCCTTGCAGTGTGCTGGTCGGAGTTCCCCTTTGTTGTAGCTACAGCTGCTGATTCAGTTGCCCCTCTTTGCTCACTGTCTGCTGACTCTATACTAGATTGGCTAGATCTAGTCATGTGACTCCTATAGCCTTGTCTTTCTGCCGACATTGCCATTGAGTCTGGGCTTTCACTCCAGCCCTTCTGCCCTTGGCTTGTAAGCAATTTAGTGCCCAGCCTGCTGGAGATGGCTCCGCTGAACGCCTGCTACCTGTATCCTAGACCCGGCTTTGACCCTATTTTATTTTTCCCACCATCCATCCCTGGGAATAAGCGGTATGTTTGGGTCACATCCTAATCACCACCAAAGCTGCCATTGCACCATTGCTTTGGTGGAAACAGTAAAAGAAACCTACTCCCCTTATTTTGTAAAAGTTATTGCCAAAGTTGAATTTAGTTGTATATGTATAAGCTTAATGTTCCATTGCTCCACTGATTAAGAGGCTACCTTGGTTGAGGGTTCACCTACACCCTTCTGCTGGGAGTATCTGGGATGTACGGTTCCTCCTAACTCTCTCTCTGGGTGGTATGCCATGCCCCTTTATGTCCCCTTCTATTGTAAGCCTATAGGACATTGTATGTCCCCTATTTTTCACAGACATTGCAAACTAGATAATATGTCATAGTATTGCAAAACAAACAGAAACAAACATTCCCAATTAAATATAACAATAGAAATGAGCAAGTGCACTAAAAGGCAAAGTAATCACCTGTACTTTTGTTACAAAATATAAAACACGTCACAGCTGATACTGTTTGGTTGGCAAATATTACAAGCAAGTAAAGTATTTGTCTACCTTACTCATCCAGGATTTGCGTTTACACATTGCTTTTCTTCTCTTTACTGCCTCCCAGAGACGCCTTTGGCCTATGTAAAAAGAAACACTAATGAAGCATGCACTACTGAGAATGAAAATGAAATATGTAAAGGTGTGTGCAGTATTTCACTTCTCTAAATTGGTTGATTTTTGTAGGTAAAAAAGTTTTGTCCAATTACTGGATGGGATATCTTACTAGCTGTAATATGAATAAGCTAAGTGTCATTTGACAGTCCCTTTAAATAAATTATGGAAAAGAAAGCTGACCTGGGAAAAAATGAAATAAAAGAAATAAAAGAACATGATGCAGAGCATATATGAAGACAATGTCTGTGAATTATATTTACTAATATGCACACAGCCTTGTTTCACTGGCAGAAAAAATTTTGTTGCACTTTTTGTCCATGTCAGAATCCTACCTTATGTCATACGTAGTCCTATGCTGGTGGGTGTCATACAGAATAAAATCTGAACAAGCCCGTCAGTCCAGTCCATACTGTACAATTTAAATAGTGGCCACCCAGGCTAACTCAAGTAAGTTACACCACACTGGCGTAAAGCTGTACGTATGGATACCAGATCCATACAACCAACATTAAATGCATAAGTATACAGACATCTGTGTAATAACTCCACTAACCTCTCCTCTCCTAACAAAGGATTTCCAATATCCATACACTATCTTTATAACTCAAGCAAATGTAAAATGGCATAAAATACTTTGTACCAGCAAGACTGTCCTTAAGGAGAATGTTTGTCCCCCTTGAGCTACATTAAGTCTCTCACTAGCCAGCCAGATCCCTGATCTACACTGATGAGGGGCAGGCACCCACTCTTTAGTGGGTTGGATGTGACTAGAGGAACGCCTCTTCCAATAGAGGGCGCTAGATTCTGCTTCTTTCCCCAGAGGCTATTATTTTAGTGAAGCATGATGGCCTGTAAGTCTCCACACACCTTCCTGGTGATTCTCCTTAAGGAGAATGTTTGTCCACCTTGAGCTACATAGTAGGTCTCTCACTCTACACTGATGAGGGGGCAAGCACCCCGAAACAGCTGTCTGTAGATGGGCAACTCTTCCTTAATGAAGTTTGGTTACTGGCATTTATCCCCAGTTATGTTTCAAAGACTCCTTAGTGGATCTGATGGGACTAAAGGAACGCCTCTTCCAATAGATGAGATGATTAGAGATCCTGCTTCCTTCCTTCTTTTCCCAGAGACTATTTAAAAAAATGTACTGTGCAAAGTAACACCACGTTCTGTCCACTTACAAGCACATCCCAGCTGCCCTGTCTGAAGTGCAATGTGTTGGAAGTCTGGAAACAGTGGATTGCACATTAGGTGTGAAGATAAACCCTTATCTGTGTGGAGTTTTATGTTCTCCCCAAGTGTTGGTCAGGTCTTGTTCAGTGCATGCATAGGAAAAAAACATATCATATGCCCACTTACCGGGGCGGCCCATTCCGATCTTCTCCAGATCCTCATTCTTGACGTAATCAAAATGGGAAAGGCGTGTGATGTTCAGGTCATCACGTATACAAAGGAAATACTGCTGCAACTGTACCTCACTCAAGAGCTCCAGAAGCCATTCTGAGCCCTCATCTGGCTGCATGCTATTACCCAACCGCTGGAAGAAAATAGAGAAAAGCTGATTAAATCATGGTGCACTACCACTTGCTGTATGGACAGATCACTAACATCTCTCTCTATAGTCTAGGCATTCCTGGATTACTGGATGTGAGAAAATGATGAGCTGCGTGGGAAGGAAAGGGTTCTAAAGAGACACCATTTAGCTGAAGTAGATTAGGACCATAAAATCTGTCAACACTGCCAGGAGAATGACCTGTCTCAGCTATCTTTCCTGCTCCTCCTGTGTGAATTCTCACACTGCACTGTGACTTTCAGTTGTTATGGGATGGCAGTACATGTTCCTGCACGCACTCAAAATATACAGAGCTTTGTCCTTTGCAATATGATTTGACCAGTAATTTAGTTGTGTGATTCGTCTTGTTCATTGGCTTTTCCGGGCAGCCTTCTTTGTGGATCTATATCCCCCCTGGATCTCTGGCAGCTCACCATGGGTGATATTGTTTTATATTTCCCTAAAACATCTTGTCCTCATTGTTTACTGTACATATGAGCTCACTTTAGTGCTCACTTTGTTTCCTGTGGACATGATCACATATCACTGTGGGTCCATAACAAGGAACGCCTGCAAATCTCCAGCGACATACAAACACACAGTCAGTCAGTCAGTCCACACAGGAAAAGACCACTGACAGTACAAAATATAATAGTAATATTTACATGGGCTTACACATGGGATATGCATACTCATTGGCATCAGAACATCCCCCCCTTAAATGTCAAGTGTCATTTGTTGGATACAGTGGATTGGTGGATTGTACATTGAGTGTGAAGATGCATCCAAGGCCTTACGTGTGTTTTATTAGTCAGGCCTTGTTCAGTGCATACAAAGGAGACAGAAAATGAAAAATCATATGCCCACTTACTGGGGTGGCCCATTCCGATCTTCTCCAGATCCTCATTCATGGCAGAATGTCGTACAGAGTGTCCTCTGTCTCTGGAGCGCGGACAGCCTGTCCCACTGAGACAGTATGACAGGCGCTGCAACGCCTCTGTTAGATCATGTAAAGTGCTGCTGAGCCTGTGTCAGCACTTTACACAATCTTACAAAGTTGTTGAAGTGCCTGTCATACGGTCTCTGTGTCAGTATGAGGGGCTGCATGGAGTAGACGCTTGCCTCCACCAAAGTCAAATATATAAAGTTGTCAGTTTATACACTTGCACACGTGTAAGATACATATGCTACCTAGCTGCACAATCACATTCCATGAAAGACACATTAGATGCATATACTACCTAGCTGCACAATCACATTCCATGAAAGACAACGTTTTGTAGCTGTGGATAAAGGCAAAGGACCAGCCATACTCTTTAATATATTACTCTGCGAGTATTTTCATAGATTTATATTTGTTGTCTGCAGAATGCGTGCTTTCCCGGATATTGCATGTTGCATAGTGATGTACAAACCTACAGAGGATAGTAGTTATGTAAACATACAGGAGTGTATAACGTGATCAGGACAAGAATTTACAGGTCTGTGAGACGGAGCAGCTACACAGCAGTCACAGTTCTGGAATCCTGCAGGAAACTGGAGCACACGTGTGGACCTATTAATTACGTGTTTAAGCCAATATACAATTATCATCAAAAACATAAGTGGAAACCTCCAACAAATATGTATTGTACAGACCATGGGGACTTCCTGTTTAAATGATGCTTACAATTAAATATAGGATGAAATATTTTTTCTATATTATTTTATAGTTGTTCATGCAATTACAGTCACTAACTTGAAACTATCTTTGATGTTTGCCCAAGCGGGCCATGATGCCACATGGCCTTTGGCAGCAGTTTTGGACACTTAAAGCCATGCAGTTACCTCCAAAGCTCTAAGAACCAATTGTGAACTTCATAATCCTTATATGGGTTCAAGCCTAGCAGGCAATGTTCCAGTGCTAGTCACATTAAAATGAAGAAGGTCCTTCAGATTTTACGGTAACCAGCACTAGGTGTCACTAGCGGTGTCAAACACCATACATAAGGGTATGACTGAATGATAATTCCAATTCTAATTATTCTGTTCTAATAGTTGAAAACTTCTGTAGGAACCTATTCCAACCTCTAATAACTTTCTCTTTAGCTATAGACAGAAAAATCACAGGCTCTTCCTTTTTGAGATTCTTTAGGAAATGCAAGGACACATGGAAGTCCTACCTCTTGTAGCTCAGTAAATGTAGACACTAGCCATCCTTTGTAAGGGCTGTGTGCCTATGTATTGCACATGTTGTTTAGATGATTAATATTGTTGCGATTATTTATGAGGATGCAATATGTTCTTTAATAAATTCATATGCCAGCAAATAGTTGGACTATTCACCTTACAAGATCACTCGTAAACCTTATGAGTACTGCATGAGATGTATAAGAGCGACTACAAGTTTTAAAACAACTTGAACAAAACTATGTAATTAAAATAGCTTAGGACCAATAAAAAGAAAGCCATGAGTACATTTCAAACTACTGATTACCAACTAATCAAAATGAATCATTTGCTCTGCAACACAATTCAATGAGATATACAATGGGCTGCGTTACATTTATAATTCTGGGTTGGAATAGGAGAAATCTGGGCCAATATAATGTCTCATGCCCAAGAATAGTAGCCAAAGACAGAGCTCAGCCCATGACAAAATACTAAAATACTGATGTAGAGTATTCTACACAAGAAACACAGACATAGAAACCACTAGAAGACTTGGATACTGAACCTGATTGGTGTCACAAATGAGAAACCCTGACATAAATGTCATGCTCCTGTAATATAACATCACTTTGTAAGAATTACGTGGACATATGTATATACAGCAGACAAATAATAAACTGATGGCTTATATTATATCACAGAGACCTGTAAGGACTGGCCAGGCACTTTACATGCTGTATTTAGTTTTGTCAGGAGACATAATGAGAATTTCCGGCACTATCCACTGAATAGAAGGGATGGGGACAGTCACTGGTTACATAACAAAACACCTGCCTAACAGATAATGCTATTAAAAAATGATGTATCACAGACAATTATTCTTTAATTAATGACCCAATAAACACTTTGGGGTATATTTACTAAGCATCCCCTAATTCATCCATGTGCATATATATTTCTGTCACAATGTATGTGTTGTATGATAGGATCATTTGAGCAAAAATGCTAATTTTTTTATTTAAAATCAGATAACTGAATATTTGCTGAACCAATATATATATATATATATATATATATATATATATATATACACATATAGATTTGTACAAAATATGTAGTTTAACCTCGTGTCTAACAGGACATATAACTGAGCCGCCATGTTGTCATTTGTTGTACTTAAATCTGCACAAATAAATCTGGCATCCGAAGTGTCAGTCTACTCATTACAGACATTCATAGCGGTGTTATACCCTGTTCACACTGCCACAAAAACCCCAGGTATTTCTGGGAATTTCTTGGCATTCCTGAGATCCCAGGTTTGTCGTGGCAGTGTAAATGGTGCCACATTAAAATCCTGAGTATCTTTACCCAGCATTTGAACCTTGGTTAATCCCAGGGCTGGACCTGAGTTGCCTGGGTGTGTATGGGGGACCAGGTCCGTCCTGGGTCTTTCAGAGGATTAGAATAGGGATTAAATTTTTTTTTTTTTAAAGTTATAAAAAACAAAACAAATCAATACTCACACCCGGGTCACTGGCTTCAGTGTGTATAGGTGTTGAAGATGTAAGCCCGCCTTTAAAAATCTAGGTAATTGCCGGGTCGGCAGTGTGAACGCGGCTAGCAGTAGCATAGCAGTATTTTGAGAAACAAGTTTAAAATTAAATTGAGGAATGAAACTAATGTAGCAAAAATATGGGACATTAATATATAGATTAAGCATGATCATCAAACACCAGTAAGCAAAGAAAACCAAGGCATCTTGTATTGTACATGAAGCACCATCTCCTTACTGTCACATAATATATAGGCGACATTCCCAGGTCGGGGGTTTGTGTACATGAATGATGATGATGCAAATGGAAGTGTCACACTTCCTGCACTTGTGCATTGAATTACCTCCTTCAGTTCTTGGATATTAAGAAGTGAAATAATAAGCGACGCTTCTTGATGGCATTTGTTAAAAGATAATGATTCAGATAAATATTATGATCATGACTAATTTTACTATTACAATAAATTATCGTTTTATTAACTGAAGTATTTAGTAGAAAAAATTGCAACAAAATACAGGAGTGATAGAAATGACCAGTGACTGATCTCAGTAACACAGTCTGGTCACTGGCATAAAAGCATAATACACATTTTATGACTGAGAAGCTGAAAATGTGATTTAATGTATCAAACTTGACAATATTCATTAGGCCACCGCTGTCATCCTCATTAGGACCAGATCCATATGGCAATCACAGACACCATAACTTAAAACTTCAGACCTGCGTAAGCTTAAAATTGTGTGGATCTGAAGTCTGGATGATACGCAGTACAATAACACGGAGAACCCCGTATTTCGGGGAAGTCTCCTGGTATTTGCTGACTCTCCCAGGACTGAGGACTTAAATGTAAATCACTGCCTCAAGCCCTGATCAGTTCTATGAATGGGTGGAGCTTGATGACATCCCATCCGCCCATTTATAGCAATTATATAGGATTTCCGTTCTGTTCTGGTTTCTCCAGGGCAGGAGGAGGAGCTAAAAGTTGGCAACCCTATAATGTACATTGTAATATTAAGCCCCCTTGTTAGTTGTTTAACCCAGCCCCTTTGTAGACTGGATCAATTGGTTTGCATGGGTTTGGGTTACACAGATCCACATGCATGATTACAGCGCTAAACCAAACTATATATGATACAAGTGCTCAGATATAGGGCATCTCTGAGAAGTCTGAATCCAGTCCTAGGCCATTCTTACATCAGACTTCCATACACCTATATATCAATGATGACACTATAATCATTGCAGGCATCATAACAATGGCAACTTGAAAATAGCATAGTACTTACTTTATATATATTAAAATGTGCCATAAAAGGGAGAGATCTTTTCCACGCTTGAAAACGTTTCATCTTTGCAAGTTCGAGAAGTCCAAAAAATAAGCAGGGAACAACTATATATAAACAATGATTGAAAGGCGTTCTCCAAACGGAGATGAGTGTCAGAGTTCTAGCAAAGGTGCAAGAAGCGTAGAGGTGACACTCCTCACTCGCCTCTTCTGCTGTATGTGGCAGCGAGATGCTGGTCCCACCGGACAAACCATCATAGTGCTTGGAAATATAGGACCATGCAGAGCATAGGTCATACTCCGCATAGACTCTATGGACATTGGCCTTTGCATACAAGAGAAAGAAAAACTAAGCTCCAAACTTCTCCAAAGTTATATCATCAGGTAATAAAGTGCTGCATATATATA
The DNA here is from genome assembly GCA_016617825.1 of Platyplectrum ornatum. Taxonomy (NCBI): domain Eukaryota; kingdom Metazoa; phylum Chordata; class Amphibia; order Anura; family Limnodynastidae; genus Platyplectrum; species Platyplectrum ornatum. Next base: position 66,427 of record JABWIB010001743.1, on the reverse strand, counting down.
TACATACAGAATCCAAAAAGTGATCTCAAATGAACGTGGTTCTTAAAAGTGTTCCCAGAATTTCCAAGGAATGTTCATGAAAAGCTGCTTGTAGAACAGAAGATGAATTCACACAAAATCATTTGTACAAAAAGAGAACAACAATGTAATAATGATACTTTGTCTGGGACATCAGTAAAAAAGCAGACACAATCCTGTACATGAGAGAACACCATCGCTGCTGCTGCCATACATGCCGTGGGAGGGGTGCTTTTCTTTTCCAGTCCAGCTGGTCGCTTGTTTTTGCTCTGACATCCAGTGGGAGCAGCTTTAATGACAACAGTGCTGAAAGTAAAGCTGTGGCCTACTAAGTTCCAGTAAGAAGAGTTGTGTGCACTCCCAGCTTGCTGTGACATCTCTGGGCCCCACCGAGGTGGCTCTCCATGCCTGCAAGCTGCATGATGGATACGGAACAAAACCCATTCCAGCCAAGAAGGAATCCCTTAAAGTTACATTGCAGGATGCCAGGGGGTTAGCCCAGTGCCCAGTGCTTGTGGCTGCTCCAGAGGTTCAATGTGTGGGCTAGCTGTCCTCATCAGGAACCATCCGCGTAGCGCTGACAGCACACTCAGGAAAAAGAAGCTGTTCCGTGGGTGTAGCCTATGGTCCCAGCTCATTCCTAGAAGAACAATCTTCATGCACTAAGGGTCTGCCCTGCTAAAAACAGACACTCTATGGTGTTCACATGGCTAACTGCTTGAATCCCAGCCAAGGGGTCATATTTAACTGCAGGATGGAGAGTTAATTTCCTGTGGGAGCCTCCACTGGGATTTAAAACAGTCCCTCTCTCATCTGTCAACATCCCCTTAACTCTATCACTGCCACACACTGCTCTCCTCAGGCATCACTGAACTTGTGAAAGGATTTCTTTGGAAGTGACATAGCAGCACAGGATATTACAGCGGTGCAGAGCATTACTCCGCAGCATGTTTTCTTATTATCTCAGGAATGAATAAGCAGCAGCTGCTCCACTGTACTAATGTGAAGTCACCTTAAATGTATAATCTGAATGTATAACATCATTGATTCCATTATGCTTTTACAGCATTCCAACCCTTTTCTGCTTACATCCATTGCATCTTTATATGTTGGATAAGCATGTGTTTTAGATATATGTCCCAAACCAATAGACAGATAAGATATCATGGGTCCTAGTGTGCGTGAGTATGGAGTAATCCCCCTCTCCCACCCCACACTTATTACACCTAATTGAGGACATTTATGTGTCCAGAGCCCTACCATAAGTCTCTAGGATGGTTCTGCTGCCACAAGAAAGTGTGGATTCCATTACCACCACCCCCTCACCACAGTTTGCATGTCTATTCACGCCGGCAGCGCAGATATTATCCATGCAGAAAAGACACCCACCACCATACCCAAAATCCAACATACGGAACAAAGTTTCAAAAACTGGATTTTAATATTTAATGTGAGGCCGCAAGCAGTCTGAGCAAGTGCCCTATCAGATGGACCTCCAGATCTGGTCCATGGAGAGAACTAAGATTATTTTATTGTACTTCATTGGCTGCAAATATCCTACTAGTAGGACTGTCTGTTCCAGTATATTATAACTGCTAATATTCTAATCATCCCTTACTGAGATTGCCAGTGAGATGAAGTATATACTGGGAATACTGCACCTGTTCTGTATCTTCAACCACATCTGTATGTATGATGCTGGAACAGCTGTATTTGTTCTCCGTGTAAGCATAGTCTGGCTGGGACTTCCAATGAGCCTTTGTATTGGAGTACCTCTGAATCCTTCAATATTGATACACTGCTAGAAATCACCGTTCCCATAACCTCTGTAGTGTGGCCTCCCTGATATTTGTTGTTCAACCTGTAAAGCTGTATGATTTACTCAATAATAAAAAGTGACAGTAACTTTCACAAACGTTATAAAACGTTTAGGAGTTGAATATCATCAGCACCAATCAATTTTAGTGGCGATCTTTCTGCAAAGTCTAATTTCACATTCCCTGACAAAACCTAAAACGTAATAATAAATGTCAAAAGGCGAAATCTAATAAATTAACAAAGCAGTAATAGTAAAGCGTATGTTCCACTGACTGTTATAGGCCTTACCAGGGGCAGAACTAACATTCTACCCATACAGTAAAAGCTATGAGCACATAAGTTAATACACAGATACATTGGAAATAGACATGACTTTATAGCTGTAGGAGCCTGAATCACCAGGGCTCCGCTTAATAGAATAGTCACAGTCTCCGCTTAATAGAATTGTAATGCATATGCTTTTTATTTACAGAAGGCAGTCTGTATTGCAGCTCACATCATGCTGTTACATAGCAGTCATTATTATTATTGCCTAGGTAGTACCAGTAATGTTATAAATGATTAATTCATTTAAAAGATTATATGTGGAAAGGGGTATAGTAGCGGGTACAGCAAAACATGCATTTCCATTAGTTCTTATTCATTGATTTCCATAACTAGATTACCTTTTCTACATCTCAATTTTTATACACATATTCCAGTCTGAGATGTGATTCTGGGTTCAAGACTGGTCACTGTTAATTCATTTCCTGGGTGATCATTTCCTTATTGCTCCTGGTGTTCTCTCTTTATATGTGATTAGCAAGTGCATTATGGGAGGGCGCAGTAACATCATTCGCTAGTATGAGACCTTAAAATATTTTATTTAACGTTGGAAACAACTCACTAAGTAATTTTCATAAGAAACATATATATTAAAAAAAACATTTGAATACAGTGGCAAAGTTAAATCATTGTTCACACTTATCATAAGCTTTACAATTCCAGTCCAAAAACAAAAGCATTCTCCTTGCTTTACTTCTTTAGCAGAGTGCACAATCATTGTTGACCTGATTAACCATTTGATCATAACAAAATAGCAATCAAATATTCCCATTTTCTATAAGAAATACAAACACAAATAATAAATCAGACCTGATTCATGTCAATGGGCCGACATCAAATTGTCACAATTATGTAAACATCAAATCCTTGCTGTAATTGGCACAAACATCTGTAGAGTAAACCCCAACCAAACATCTGCATAAATGTACACGCGCACACATTGCCAGCATTTCCCCCGATATCTGGGAGAGTCAGTAAATCTTTTGTGACCCGGGATGCCCTGATCGTTACTATGAATGGGCAGGGCTTAATGACTTCAAGCCCCACCCATCCTTAGTAAGCGTATGATTTTCAGGCGTGCATTTCTCCCATTAGGAAGAAACCAAAGGTGGGCATCTCTGTGCTCACTTGTTCAAAAATATAGGTTGACCTTTAAACAAGAGTTTTATACTGCGCATATTGTCATATTGTAAACAAATGTAAATGAGCATATTTATAATTCATAGAAGCGCTTCCACACTGTTAATGTTATCAGACTGGTGTCTTGTTTGCAGGTGGTAACCAGACCTCATGCCTGGAAGGGTACAGATCAGGCTCCAGACTAATTCTATGTCATCTGATGTGAGCAGAATGCCAAATCCAAAGTGTTTGGCATAGACAGGATGAGAACTAGGTCAATTAATTATGCAGTGCGCACAGATCATCGCTTTGACAGTCTGGTTCCTTTTTACCATTAAATTATACTTCCTGAATTGTAAGTAAACATTATTGGATTCCCTATTTTGTCAGGGATTAAACTAGGATATTTAATTATGATTCCATTCCTGGCTACAGGCTAAATACAAGAGATTAAGTGAGGTATTGTTCTTAAACCTGGTACAAGCTTTATATTGTATTTATATTTTATTTCTCTCATTTACAGCAGCCCACAACGCTAAGGTCGTAAGTCCAATTCCTGGACAGGACCTCATCTGTGTGGAGATTGTATGCTCTCCCCGAGTCTGCGTGGGTTTCCTCCCGTTTCCTCCCACATCCCAAAAACATGTTCTCCAATGTATACAGTACTTGCCCCTATGTATCTATCTCCAATCTCCTCTACAATGTAAGCTTTCAGGAACGGCTCCACATCCCTACCCATTCTGTCTGTATTCCCCATTGTATGGTGCTGCAGATACTCTGTAGTGCATTGTATACCAACCATATTATTATATATTTATTATAATTATAATATAACTATTATAATAATGATAATAGCACATTTGAATATGCAATCAGAGATGATGCAAGCGGCCGCACAATACTCTGGATCAGGTCCAAGGAGAATTGCATAAGGAAATGCCAGATTGAACCACAAAGAAGAACCATGTGAGTATGATAGCAGCGCTGGAGGGATATAATAGGATGATAGAAGTGCAGGCTATGTGAGATGCTGCTGGGATATATCCGCACAACAATAAGCTATCAGCCCGGGCCAGAGCACAGGAATGGACAGCAGGACATGAAGTTTCATAGCATGAAGGAGCGGATATCCTATTATCTAAAACACATCCTTCAGATTGCCTGCTTTGTTATCAAGTGTCTTCTATTTACATTATTTCATTACAGGAAAAACCCACAGAAAAAAGCTGCTACATACATTGGTATCCATAACTATTAAAACACTCAGTTCTTGGTGAATACACAGGGTCAGAATACACACTGTACATGTACTTGCTGCATATAGTGTCAGTTATTCAGATAATTGTCAGGAGATAAATCTATGTTGTGTCTTATATAAGAACTTTAACTCGTGCACATCCTATTGTTCGAATAATTTACATATATGTTTGTTCATTTTATTTGCATCTTTAACATCACCCATCTTGACATTTCAGATTAGTACATATTTACTATGTAGCTCAAAGAAACCAGTAACCCCACATCTGTCCTCATGAGGTCTATGCCTCATAGTCCGCTACTAACATACATTACACCGAATGCAGATCAATCTCAGCAGCTGGACTATCTTAACTATCATAAACACTGAGTATGCAGTAAGATTAATATGCTATACTGGACTACTTGCAGCCACTCATATAAGTGATACATTGTAAAAGGAAAGGCTGCTACCCGTGAACTGTAGAACCTTTGTGTTACCTCTATCCTTTAAGAGATTCTGTCTGACATCTGACATTTTGTGTAAAGCCATACAGATGAAAAGCAAAACACCTTAAGTCATAAAGTGTCACAAGGACGATTTAACCCCTTAATAGGAAGAAGTGCAATTCTCGAGGATCTCTGGCTAACTACACATTTGAATAGCCTCTAAATTTTTTTATTTCTTGCTATATTCTGGGAGATTTATGACTGTAAAATATCCAACTCAAGTGCAAAACACACACAATATATATTTTACCTTTAAAGCAGGTAATAGGAAAGACTTGATAAATACCTTGCAGGAAGCCATTCTGCCGCGTTGCTTTTAACAAAACAATTCTTTTTCTTTCAGCGCAGCTAAAAACAACATCTCCACCACTATGGAGGTCTTCCTTCCCTTTTCAGTCACATGTGATATTTAGCACTTGCCTGAAACAAATCTCAGGAGACCTCAGTGGCACCTTAAACCACTACATCTGAATTTCATATGTGTGTTCTGCAGCATCTGAAATCAACTGCTGATTGTCTTTACAGTCATCTAGCAGGAAGCCACTTCCATGCCAAAGCATAAATACAATAATATGTTTCTCTTACAACTGCAACAGTGTGTGCTCCATAAGGTTGCTGCTGAAGCTGGGATAACGGAACTATGTTTCAGAGCATAAAGCTGGCAACACACTATAAGATAAGATATAATAACAGTCCATTATCATGTAGTATGTGGCTGACCAATCTGTAGGAACACTCATCATAGAATGAATCATTCCTTATACCGGAATGATCCTACAAGCACTGTACCAGTCCTGCTGGGATGAGTGCAGGGAGGTGGGCCAACAGCCCTCGCTTGTTCTTGAGTTGTCCCCCTGCCCCGATTGCATTTCATTGTGCATGTGACAACAGAATGGCTGAGATTTGTGTTTTTTATTGTATAAATGATAACAATGAAGCAAATTAAAACTAATTATTGTAAACTCAAAACATGAACTACGTTCTTAAAGTATCACAGGCATACAACCAACACTGGCATTAACAAGCAGAAGTATTTTGATGGATATGTGCAACTTGATTCTCTATTTTTGAGTCTGGTCCAGTCTTTTTAGTTTACTGTAAATAGTGAGAGTAAAAATAAATCAGACAAAAAGAAGCAGTGGCTCTTTCTCCAGGTTGCACATTAAGCATAGAGAGCGCAGTGAAGTGTATATAAAATGCTCTGACATCCCTCTAATAGGGTTCATGGGCAGGACACACAGCCTGGCTTTCCCAAGACCTTACTTGTTCTACTCCTGGCCAGTGCTCCGTAATGAAGCAAACTAGACATTTCCATTGAATAACTTACCTCAGCAGTGTTCCTGGTGAGTATGTACGGGTAAGAAAGGAAACCATCTGCCTTTATCCCTTATCTCTCACTTCCTCTGAAAACACTGTAATATGACAATACAGTACATTCCATTTGTTGTTCACGTGGAAGTTATTTAAAGCTAAATAATCTAACTCACAGCGTCTGCTGATTATGTTTTAATATACATTTTAAATCCAGAGGCTTCTCTTGCTCGGGTTCTCAAACCCCTAACCCAATTAGGTACCATGGAGAAATCCACTGCTCTTTGTCTGTCACCACACATCACTTCATCAGAATATGGGAGCACCTTGAAATTACGTTGGGCTGCCAAACAACTAGATTGCTTAGTTTGTTGCCATGTTGCCAAGTTGCCATGTTCCCTTACTTTTCTAATATATCCACAGCCTTGAGGGATACTGAAATGGTGCTTAAGGGTTGGGAACAACTGCCTATCTTGTTACTGGCCAAGCCAACCTTATTAAAATGGTGGTGTTCCCACGCTTTTTGTATTTCCTTTAGTCACGGACGTTGTTGCTGAAAAATGCTTACCCGCATCGCTTTTGTTCAGAGGTTCATTTGGAAGGGAAGGAGGATTGGGCTCGAATTAGTCTACAGAAACTACAGCAGCCCAAGGCCATCAAAGTTATTCACTTCCCAGACATTGTTTCCTATAGTCATGCTACTCATTATCGTTACACACCTCAATGTGTTCATAATGGTGCAGTTGCTAGGCACATCTCAATGCAGAATAGAAACTATACAAATAAGCAACAGATCATTTATACAGAAAAGAAAAATGTACCTAATAATGCACCCAGACCTATGACATTCCTGATAAGGACATGAATTATCGTGATTCAGAGATTCATAAAACAGCTCATCTACTAAGCGGAGGGAGGGGGGATATGTAAGCAGCACAGTGTGCGTGTTCTAAGCACCCTTTGTATCCCTTTACACAAGGATGGTGCAAAAGTTTTATTTAGGGGCTTGTTATGTGCATGTACAATACTCTTTGGCCTCTAGGGGCAATCTTGGACACATACCTGCGTCTAGGGGCTGCTGTTGGAACCCATGTAGCCATAGTAATTAATTAACCAGCACCTGGGCAGCCTTGTTATATTTTCTACCCCACCCTGTCCATGTTGCTGATCAGTAACTCCCTTGCCTTCTAATACCCCGTTCAGATTGCCTTAAAACAGCGTCGTTTTCAGCAAAAACGACGCCTCTAGTGAAAAGGCGCCGTTTCAAGGCAATCTGAACAATGCCTTTTGAAATCGGCGCCTTAGGATCGGCTTTTCTTAAAGCAAAGTGAACGCATGCCGGCTCCAGCGCGTATACGGGGAGGCGATTGGATTAAAAAGACATGTGATCATTACGATCACAGTCTTTTTAGGTCCCCTCCCCTTCTCGTTTCCTGGAGGATTTTTAGCTGGAAGCCGCCGATCTTGGCTTTTTGGCTTTTTGGCCGCAGGCAATCTGAACGTGGCATAACTTGTGTTTCTGATCTGCTGTTTTCCTGTGTATCTGCTGTGTTAATGGTGACCCTTTGTTCCTGTTATTTTGTACTTTTTTGGTTTATTCCAGCTTTTTTGGTTTATTCTTGTTTTTGTTCTCATTACCTTGTTCCCATTGTTGTTTATGTCTACTTTGTTTTAGGTTTGACTGCCCTTGTACCTCTGTATCCAGTATCCTATTGTATCGATATTTTTTTTATTCCACTGTATAAACTAGTGTAGCTCCTATGCTCTCTCTACATTCCCCTGTTCCTCTGCCTTATATACTAATAAATTGTGTTCTAAATCTCTTATCTGTGTCCGGTGTTTTGTGTTTAGTCTCATTAGAGGTTGTCTTCCAGGGGCTGTGATCTGCTGGGTGCCGCAGCCAAGCCTGTCCACACCTTCAGGTGCCTCCAATGAAGACCAGGTCCCAGCTAGCCCTCACAACCTGAGAGCAGCCTTGTTAGTTTGTGCCTTTGTCTAGTTCATAACAGTACTGTATTGGAAATCTTTAGAAATGAGGGAGAGGTCAATCCTCACCCGTAAGAAGTCTTGGTACAGCATGGAGATCCAAGCACAGCAGAATTGTATCAGAATCTGGTTCAATATTATTATTTGTTATTTTGTTTGTTTATTTTTTTAATGATACGTGAAAAGAAACATAAGGATACTGGGAAAACAGGAAATAACCTTAACAAGCATAAAGGATGTGTCTGTAGAAAAACAAAGAAAAGCATTCTTATTCTTGTGTTATAAAAATGTTTATCCCAAGGGCATCTTGGCCTCAGATGGGATAATTCTAGAACTCACCATTCACTCAAACCACTGTAAACAGGCTGTGTGTGGGAAAATTCTAGACACAAAGAAACATTACTATGAGTAAATATGGATGTTTGATTTCCAGACCACTGTTACCATTCACCATTAACTAGCAGAAACATAATGACTCTAGATATATGTAGTGCACATGATCCAACACAGCCCTCATGCTGAGATTCTAGTTGTGTAGGAAATCTTTTAAAGAAAGAAATAAAAATAGTGGGAATTTACTCAGTGGTTTTTCCTTCCAGCTTTACACCTCTACACAAGCACATTTGCCTATGCACAGAGGTATCAGTTGGTGCTGTGATATGTCCCCACTCTGATATGGATCAGTCCAGAATGCCGTACGGATGGTGCAGCGGTATTCCTGGATAGAACCTTACCTGTGTGGAGTTTGTATGTTTCCCTGTGTCTGTGTGGGTTTCTTCCGGGTGCTCCACTTTCATCCCACATCCCAAAACTAAATTGTCCCTAGTGTATGTGTAATCACCCTTATCTCCGGTAGAATGTAATCATGCGGGCAGAGCATGGAGACATTACCACACAAATGCCTTTATTGGTGGCACTTAGTGTATTTTACGGTTTTCTCAAAGGATGAGTAATTAAGTGGAATACTAATGAACTAATTCTGGATGAAAATGAGAATATATCTTAATTTCCTCCACCATAATAATAAACACTATTGAATATGGAAGGAAACGGAATGTAAACATAAAATACATAGATACGAAGATGACTCTGGTAATTACACAATAGCGTGCAGCGGCGGCCTAATACTGCCTTACATACAAAGTAATTACTTCTGCATTTTCTACTAAATGGTTTAATACATTTACCTGCCTAAACTAATAAACTGTAATGCCATAAACTGATTTATATTAAGTGGAAATCATGAAGTTCATGTTACTGGTTGTTTGCAAGCAAAATCAAATACAATTTATCCATGTTTTCCCGAAAAATGTAATATTAGATCCACAGTAAAAATATTGCATTATGATTTTCGAGATACAATAAGATTAGCAAAGTTTTAGACAAATGGGCTTAAATTTACTAAACTGCGGCATTGGGAAAGTGGGGATGTAGCCCATAGCGACCAATTTCACATATTCTCTTCAACAGTGTTGTCTTAAATTGCAATATTGTACAATGTAAGTTATGTGACATTATCTGAATAACAGAGATCATCGTAGGTAATGGTAAGGAAGCAGATCAGCGCAGATTGGCATACCCTTGCCTGGTTAATCAGCATGCCTATACCTGCAGTATACCTACAGTGTGGCGATAATGCGTGCTAAAATGCAAACTTACCCACATACCCCACAAGGTTTTCAAACATACAGAACTCCGTTCTATATGCAAGAAAAACACACACATATTATGTGCCGCACAAATGTGAAGATGTTAGTTTAAGTGATCTATACATGAAACTTGCAGTAAGGTAAGTCTGGATCCAGTCCTCTGTTCTTATGTGACTGTGAACATACGCTTGATGCAGAGTGTCAGCCGCTGGTCCTTTACAGCGGAATATTCTTATGCATGACATCAAATAATTGTACCTGAGCGTTTCTCGTAAGGTTATTGGCTGTTTGGGAAATCCACCCTGACCAACCACGATTATTGGATAATCAGTTCGATCCTATGGTCAATTAGACTGGACAGTTATATACTAGACCAGCGGTTGCTAAGGCATGGATCTCGGATAAGGGAACCTGTACAGCTATGGGGGGAGCAATAAGACGCCAGCTATTTCATAGAATAGTGGATCATGGGCTGCAGCTGCAAATCAGACATCTCTTTCTATGTGAGATGCTATTTAATAGAGGCGACATGTGCATAGCCTGCAGAGGCCTCATTGAGCCTGTAAAGTAAACACAAGAACCTTCTGGGCTGGCCAGTAAAATGGCACAAGCATCTCGATTTCTACGTGACAGCAGTTATGTATTTGTGTGTGTGTGTGTGAGTGAGTGTCAGTGATGATCTGTGCCTCTTCTGTATTGCCTAATGCAGGGGAAGAGTGCTGTCCCAGGGACACGGGGCATGTGAGACAACAAGTGTATTTGTGTGTGAGGCAGAAAGCAAGAACATTATATAGAATGCCAATAGAACAAGGCAAGCCAAGGTTTGGTTCAGAAACAAGTACCAGGATAAGATGTAAATGATCAGGGTACACAAACAGTAAGAAGTAACAATACACATTAACAAAAAAAAACTAAACTGTAGAACAAACTGTTGCTCAGGATGAAGAGAATAATAAGGTTGTTTGAATGGTGTTGAAAATGTTGTCAGAGGCTTAAGTGCAAATCACATTTACAATGTAATCATCTAAGTAGCAATGAAAATATATATTAAATGTGCCAATAACTAACTATAGGCATGGTGTGTACTGATATCCATCTATAGTAGGAGGAAGGAAGTGGAAATGAAGGGACTTTTGGCATCACCTGTTATATATAAGGTATATATGTAAATATGCTTTACATATATACCTTATAACACACAGTCAGTATGCTTCACCATTCTCTTACCTCCTCAAACTTACAAACACAACTTGTCCAGTCGCTTTTAAAAATAATAAAGTTGCACAGAACCATGATGTTCTTCATTGTGCAATACATGTATGTCTGTTTCTACAGTCACCAATAATTATCTCACAATTTATAGCAAAGTGAATCCTTCTTATTGCACATCACTCAGTCTTACAGGAAAGGTGCAACATGTAAAATGGTTTGCTGAGTAACATACTGGAAATGTAATAAGAAATAGAGGAAGGGAGGAGAGCACCAGTCAGTGGAAGGACCAGGACTCTGATGCTGCTGGATCCAGCCTTGTATGAAGGCCTTACTCACACAGACATTCCCTGACCGCTGCCTGAAAACCTCTGCACCAATTCCAGACTTCCATATCCTGCCCAACTGTGCCCTATAGATAGACAGATAGAAAGCTGCCACATACATCTAGTTATACTTCATGTTATCCTCTATTAAGTTATTACTACACTTTTTATACTGCAGTAACTGCTGTTTTCTAGCTTACTTCAATTGACCACATACAAGTGCAAGCAGTTTTTGTGAATACATGTACCTTTTAGGTTTAGTGAATGGCATTAGACATATTACCCATGATGATCTCATAAGGTATTTGATCCTAAGGAGTTCTCAGTTCAGCGGAAGCATGTTCTAACCGCTCCACTATTCACCGGCCCTCTCAGTGAACTAATGTTTTCTCAGATTTCCTGTAAACCTGCTACCCTGTAGTTTCAGAGCAGGCCCTTCTATCCTATGGTCTCTTCTGCTCCATGTACTCCGTGTTTCTTCCAGGGTGTCAGCAGCATGTTAACAGAAAATACTGATGGGTTAATTCAGAGGTTTAATGAGTCTAATGCTGGTATTTACACCTAGCAGACTATTAACCATAGATCAAACAGTAACCACCAGGTGCATTAGCAATTATTTTGGTAATTTAGGAACTAATCCAAACACCGGCGATCTGCGGGCTGCCAATCAGTATTAGACTTCCAAACTGCCAACCCTATCTTACCATTTCCACAGTGCCCTTATGTATAATAAGAATAGTGAGGAAGTGTGCATAGTACATAGTACAGATGTTCTGGCAGCATTTACCATTATGCTAACTAAAGTGTACTGTGTGAAAAGCCAACACTACTGTATGATTTAAACCCCCCCACCTTGCATACTTTTGGCTAGCATGGGGGAAGGCTTGCCCTGTCCTGTTGGATGGATCTCCTAGTACATGTTCCATACTCAGTTCCCGTATGCTAGTAGATACATACATCTGTCATTTAAAACATTGCAAAATAAAAGGTAAAAGGTAAAAACATAATTAGAGAAAATGAATCAATAACTACATATATATATATATATATATATATATATATATATATATATAATTTGACTCTATTGACTTTTAATTTGACAGTTTTAATAAAGTGTAACTAAAGTCAGCCCTTGTTGCAGCGAGTGAAGAGTTAATGTTAAATAAAATGCCACCATGTGGCTGCAATTTATATTATTCTCCAGTTGGCTGTCGCTGTGAAACTTCAACCAATCAATAAATGGCAAGTGAAGAGTTTCCATAGAAACCAGAGGGAAACCGGGGAAGAATTCCTAAGTCTCATGCATGATAGGAGAAGCATAACAAGTAGCTGTGCAACATAAAAGTGGCCAAAAATAATCCAGTGGCTGGAAAGCATAGAATGAGAAAACACCACTATGCACTATGGCTGAAACATTTGCCACTGACTACTATAACCTGTGCCCCATACACTACTGGAGGAACAGGCACTGCATGGAAGTACTGCAATGATCATGGCTCGCAGAGATAGATGGAGACAATGTTACCTCATGATCATATCTAGCAGAGATAGATGGAGACAATGTTATCTCATGATCATATC
>JABWIB010001743.1:12715-23608 GCA_016617825.1 Platyplectrum ornatum | reverse complement strand
AGATTGGGCAGAGTGGTAGTTGAGGTGTCTGTAGCAGATAGGGCAGAGTGGCAGTTGAGGTGTCTGGGTGCAGGTATTATACAAGCAATATGATTAGCAATATAATAAAACAATTCATAAGTATAGAATGTAGATGAAAGAGTGAGATTGCACTTCAATGTGTACACCCATACCCTGACATCTGTAATATTGAACCCGCTCACATTGATATATTTGTTTCTTCACTACCAAATAGAGATGTATTAATCTATATGTAATACTTGGAAATTCCTATGGTGGTTGCTCCAATCCAAATGTTGAACTCCATTGTGATTTTTATATTAGTATTTGCTCAATATATCAACTTAAGTGTATTTTATTAGTCAATGAATTATGACAGTTATATTATAAATAAAATTCCATACATTTTTAAAATCAACTGCAAATTCTAATGCAGTCACTAGAGGTCAGCATTGCACAGCTAAAATGAAAGTACTTTTGCTTTCACTATGAAGGACAGGGGATAAGAACTAAGCAGGGAGATTGAAAAGTGGTGATGTTGCCGATAGTTTGGTGATGTTTCATTTTACATAATTAAGAATGTGAGCTTGAACCTGATTGGTTGAATATGAACCCCCACTTTTTAATCTCCATGCTTAGTAAATTTAGGCCATATTATTATTATTATTATTAACGTTTATTTATAAGGCGCCACATAATTTCCGCAGCGCCCTACATAGTGATAGTACATATATAGTATGGGGTACTTGGTGTTTAAATTATGGTTGCCAGCTCTCCCTGAATATCAAGGAGACTCCCAAAAAAGTGGGTGATCTTCCTGGTTCCCTGAAGTGCTGGATAATCCCCCTGATGCTGATTCAGTTTAAGAAAACATTGTGTTATGATGATAGAAATCATAAACTGTGTCCTATGTCTGTAAAGATAAAATACTACTTACAACTTCCACAATACACACTGAAAGTGATAATTAACTGACAATTTAACATATGATAAATACTGATGTTACCATTTTTTATTGTGAAATTGTTCTCATGGACTAGCTAGACACACCCATGGGTGGAGCTATCCACAGGTCACTCCCCTTTGGTGCCAAGACCACACCCCTTTTGTGCAGTACCTTGATAGTGCTATCACAGTCTCCCTGATATTGATTTACAAAAGTTGACAACCCTGGTTTAAATAGTAGTGCAAGGGCTAATTCTGATGTACAGACTATCTAGACTTCAGCATTGTTTTAAGGAAATGTAGCACAGTGGAGATCTGACTTCTGATCTTTATTGCTTCATCACTCAGAGCTCTGACGACAGCAGATGCTGAGGCTTACATTCGGTCTATGGTTTGACACAAATGTATCAGTTATGATGGGTAAATAAGTATATAGTGGCCCCAATCCAGAGGTGCAAAATGTCAACATGTATTGTGCGTCCTGTAGTTCAGAGCACCAAACTTAAAGTTACCTCTGTATGTTTTCTAAAGTAAATAATGCAGACCACAGAATGTACTATACAGAAGGCCCCTTGTCACCAGTAATCACCCCCCCACTCTAATACCCCAGTCATTAGCCCCATGGCCAATCAGGGGGTCCTGATCTAGTCAGGGAACTTGGCATGAGACATTGGGACATACAAAGCAAAATCCGGGAAAACCAACACGTGTTGATTGTTGAACCGGAACTGGCCAAGTAAAGGACCACATCATGATCCGGTGGGCACGTTCCACTGCAAATTATAGGGAGAAGGCCTCCTGCTGTTTCATGAGCCAAACACAGTGGGGTTCTCCACTTCAGCCTTCTCCGGCAACCCCATAAAGCACAGGTTGTTGCGGCACGAGCGTCCCTCCATATCCGCAATCTCCAGCTTCAGGAGGGCAATTTCCTCTGCCAGGGTTGACAATTGTGGTGTAATAGCGGCCACCAGATTATCCAAGGAACAGTTCCTCTGATTAGTCCCTTGGCGGAAATTTGTATATCCAGCAGAGAGAAACCCTATCAAGG
Source organism: Platyplectrum ornatum (assembly GCA_016617825.1). Classification (NCBI taxonomy): domain Eukaryota; kingdom Metazoa; phylum Chordata; class Amphibia; order Anura; family Limnodynastidae; genus Platyplectrum; species Platyplectrum ornatum. The sequence goes on along the minus strand of JABWIB010001743.1, from coordinate 21,615 downwards.
GAATATGATAACAGCAGAAACACTGGCAAGGACAAGTCCACCACTGGTACAGCTATACATAAATCCAAAAGAGTTTTGCAATAAGAGTACCGCCACCACAGAGCAACCCAGTGATGAGGAAGGTAGAAGTGCAGAGCAGCTGGAAAATATAATACAACTCCTCCAGAGTAGGACAAAATAGGACCTTCACCCCAAATACAGGGCACACCATACAGCCAATCCCCAGCAGAGGAGCAGAAGTACAGAAAGTCCAAGTCCATGTGCAGGAACCAGATATATTGGTCTAGCCTGGGAAGGTGAATATGAGGGCAGACGGCTTGCTCCACCAGTGTAAGGACTGCAGGGATAAATTGCAGGGCACAAGGAGACAGGGACAGTGAGCAGCAGAGCTCAAAATCAGCACACCTTTCAAGATGCAGCCATCTGCCACGAGAAAGGCATCAGGACCAGAGCGCAGGCAGCGCGCAAAGGGCACCGCACCAGATTTTCCTAATACTATCTAATATTTTCATCTCATATCTTAAACTAATCAGTTTGTAGGTTTGGTCTCCACACTTATAGTGTTAATATTCTTTACACACCAGGACTTTGGGATTTTCCACACAAGGGAAGACGTAAGAGGGCTGAGACTCTCCAGAGACATTAAAAAACTACTGACTAAGTATATTAAACACTACCTTAAGTGGAAAGCGCATATATTTATGTACATTTGCGCTTTTTATATGGTTGCTGCATTCAAGGGGGTTAAGTATTAGTATTAATACTTAACAAGGGGGTCAAGTATTAATAATTTGTGAGAAGAAGAAAACTCTAAAAGAAGCAGATTATATCGGTGGTGTACTCACTACTAGATTGTCTGAGTTTATTGAGATATATATCAAACAATATGTATATGTTTTGGAATCTTATTTAAAACATACCACCAGTGTCCTACAAGTGTTAGGAGACATTATTTGGAAAGAAAATTATAAATGGTGTACAACAGATGTACAAGGGCACTAGGGCTTCTAGAAAATTATACCAATATGTCTAACTGTACAACATAAAATTTTACCTTCAAGCAATGGGCACAATTTTCACTCCCAGTTACGCCAATATTTCTGTGGATAGCTGTGAGCAAGAATTTATGTCCCATTATGTTTTATTCTATAGATGTTATATAATGATTATTTGATGATTTGGGGAGGTACAGAGATGGAATTTGATAAGTTTATAATAAAATAATTTTAATGTACAGCTTATTAAAGTCTATTATTAAATTGCAAATATTAATTATTATGATAAACCATTTTGCTTGTCGCAAAGAAAGGAATGTCCAAGCACAAGTTGTAGTCCAGCATAAAAAGCCTTTTACTATAAGATATTATAGTTAAATAACAAGGACAGTATGTACCATCAAAATAATGCAATCAAACAACACTGTAAAACATAGTCAAAATACAATAATGTCTAACCTATCTAGCACAGATACAGACTGTATCAGGGATTCAAATTTGACTTCCCTAACTCCCATAGAAGCTCACTGACACTTTAAAATGGATCTAAATACAATAAGGTTATTATGCTTTTAAGGTTAATGAGCAAATGTTTTACAGTTTTAAGCATCTCCTCAGAACATAGGTTTTAAATACGCTGGACTACTTATTTTAATTGTACGAACATATACNTTGATATAATATAATNATACAGTATAAATAAACAATACAATTGTGGATNCAATAAAATCNNGATATGACATAACANNATNAANACNCACAAAGATATGTCCATGCATGTGTTGAAATGCCATNACTTATAAGACAAACATTGGTGAAGTGACTGCCAGTTTGTGTATCTGGAGGATTATACATCAATTGTTTTTGGTTTGTGTTGTCATAGCCATGTTTGGAACCATTCTGTAACCCATAGATATGTTAGGAATTCAGATGGCCCTTCTCTGGCATGGGTAGTGGTCACCCAAGGCATAATGACAGTCATAAACTGCACCTGTAGCTGTATTCCCATTATTCCCGTTTAAAACTGGAANGTCNANTATTGCTGTCACTAAACCTGTTTCATTCCAGCAACCTGAGGGACAACCTCAATAGATTTCATTCTGAAATACAATGTAATAATCCAAAGATGATCCTATTTTTATATTAACTTTAACAAGCTTAATGGTGATTCGATTGAATTTCTTGACTTGATTATCGATAGTTCAGACTTATGTAATATTCAGACTTACACATTTATTAAGGGGGTGTACTCAAACAGTTATCTAGGTTTTTCAAATTGTCCTCATAAAATTTTGTAATAATATCCCATATTCAAAACATCAGTTGTATCTCTTGACTCTGTTGTAACTGTTCAAGTTTACAAATGTATGAAAAAAAAAAAGATTTATCCCCCAGAACCGATTAGGAGGAACTTGGAGAGAGCTAAAGAGTTAGACAGAGATTTTTTTTTTTGGTTTATAAGAACAAATGTAATAAACAGCAAACAAAGCCTGATATTGATCATTCAAAAATAACCTGTCCATTTATAACTATGTAAATAAGAATTGTTTAAAATGAAGTCATATAATGTAATTGTAATGGCTATTAAGTTATATATGTGGTGGAATGTGGATACCCTTTTCTTTATGTGTGTAAAACCAAGACTGCATTAAAAATTAGAACCTTGGAACACAAGATAAATATTATAAACAAAATCAAATATCATATATATGGGTGTTGACCCATATAGAAGCGATTTCTATATTGATGTATATAATTATTAACTTTTGCATTTTATATAACATGTCATGAATTATATGAAACTTATGTCTATATTTGTACACACAATTTGGATAAAACTTTATACTTATTCCCAAATGCTCCGGGTACGTCACATTAGTCAGGAGGAGACTTGCAAGGTAGATATGAACAAAATGGTCAGATGATTTGAGGACCACAGATATCCTTTGAAAGAATTACAGACCATCAGGGACCGTGTATTACAAAAATTTGAGGAATGATCTTTAACACCTAAAAATCCTGATAAAAAGATGGACTGTATCCCTTGGGTACAAACATATACTCTGAAAAGCAAAATAGTTAAGAAGGGGGCTTATCAGTGTTTGCCTATAGTGACATTGGATCGGGACTTAGCGTTTGACATGAAATTGTTGACATGAATGACATGAAATTGTTGCCAAGCTACAGATGGAGCAAGAATTTAAACCTAGTACAAGCAGAAATTATGGAATACCCTAAAATTATGGGAAAAAGAGGCTGTTATAAATGTACAAATTGTACCACTTGTAGGTTCATGATTCCTGGTGACACCTTTTCACATCCCCATTCGGGGAAAAAAAGTATACCATTAATTATCCTCTGACCTGTACTTCTACCTACGTTATATAAATACTGATATGCCCATGCAGTATGTATTACGTTGGTAAAACAAAGAGGAAATTTAGGGAACGTATGGCATTTCACAGGTCATCCGGCTGGCCTTAACAGGTAAAAATTTGACCAACCGGTGGCCAGACAATTTGTGTCATGTAAGCATAGCTTAGCATCCCTCAAATATTGCATTATTGATCACGACCAATGACTTTGTTTGTTGTCAGTGGGCACCATGGCCACGGTCTTCCCCAACCTGCCGGATGCCTGCAGACGCCGCGGAGGGGATATATATATCCAGCTATTTTAATAGTACAGTAAGGGCTCTTACATACAATCTAAACTTCACTGTATGTGAGGAGGTGGGAAATGTTAAGGTAGGGTCTCAACAACTCACACATTTGCCTCGGTTTCTATGATGGCATAATGCTAGCTAGATTGAAAAACAGAAAACAGTTTCTCAAAAGATATATATTCTCAGATCAGGCATAGGGAGCCACCCCACTAGATCCTAGGAAAGCTAAAATATAATAAACTGTAACATTACATATGAATGCGCATACAAAATGTGCACCATTCAGAGATGTGCCTTTCAGCAAAAATGTGCAACCCTTCATTAGATGCCCTACGCATTTGTGTTATGTTTGTGCCTTGCACGTGCGCAGACTCTGGTCAGCTCCCTAATGTGTGTAGCAGATCTTATTATCGTAAAATAAAACTTCCACATTTTCCATCTGGGGGCAGGCCGATCAGTTACACATGTCTAATCCCTGCATTGTAGGCAGTGATAGCCATGCTAATCACTGCTGCAGGACGGTGGTCCAGTGATCCGTGTGGTGAAATTAAGATTAAGGTTCAGGATATAGTGGTTAACTCCACTCTCCCACTATTCCTAGGTCCTGCCTATCCTGGGTGTGTAAGAGTCTTATGAGCGGAGGCTCATAAGAGTAGCAGTACCTTGTGTGATGTATGTGCATAATCTGGAATTAGCTTTTAAATGTATGAAAAAAGACAGCTGTTATGTATTTGTGATGGTGATTAAATAGGTGTGTATAGGATAGTAGTTATACGTATTTGTGTGTGTGTGTGATAGCAATTATGTGTATATATATGGTGGTAATAATCGGAGGAAAGGAAATTATGTGTATATCTGGGGGCATATTGGATAGTTGGTTTGCATATTTGTGCGTGTGTGACAGTAATTACAGTGTGTGTAGACATGAGATGTTCATTATCTGTGCTTTACGACTGATCTCTCCCTCTCTCTCTCTTCGATAGCATTATGTACCTAGAACTTCCTTATTTTTAACTTCACCCTTTTTTATGCAAAACAGTACTATCTCTGACAGATCATGTGTTGTGATGTAATAAAGTTCTGTTCTCAGAAATACTTCACAGATGAAAGTCTGAAGGAAATGTTTTTTTATTAAAATCTGTCACTGTAGGTCACTATCTAAGGCATATGGCTCAGAGTCCACATTTACTTTTTGGCTGCTGTACTATGCCTAGCTTTTTAACACATATGTTAGAATAAACTTGACATATTGTTATGTACATTTTTCATAGAATGTCTGGTGGAATAAATTCAAACTATGTGCTGCTAGTTGTGTTTCTTTACTAGAGACTACATAATAGTATATACATGTTACACTTTTAATACTACTTTGACCATTTTACCACAATAATGATTGTGAATGTATATTAGTTAAATTAATCTAGTCATCTAGTATAATTACAAACCATATAATGCCATATGAGGGCTGTGGAATCTGTGGCCAGATATTTTAACGTCTGTGGTCAACTATTTAAGGTGAACTTGGATTATACTCATTGCCTGCGTATAGGATGATTGCCTGTTTTTTTGGATCAAGTGTTATTCAGTCATTTACGTCTGAAGTCTATTCACCTGCTTTCCAGCTACAGCGTCGTTTTGATCTATCCGTGTGCTTGACCATGTTCTATTGTCATTGTATAGATTCCTTTGACTTAATTGCATGTGTTTCCATGCTACGTTTATAGAGACGCCATTCAATATTTCGTTTATAGAGACGCCATCCAATATTTCTTCTGTTCTTTGCAGCAATCTGAACTCTAGGTGTATCCATCTGTTTTATCTACAGAAATGAATTTAAACGCTTATTCTTTAGTTCCCTTTGTTGAACCTAGGAACTAACCTTCTATTACCTGGGTTTCAACCTATCACTAAAGATAGCATGCATTCACAGATACTGCACAGAGGAAGCTTACCATCTACAGTACAATGCATAAAAATAAAATAGAAGTTCAAAAGCGCTGCACCTTCGGCAGCTTGACCCCCCTACAAGGCTACCAACCTTGTGGATACAACATAGTCTTTCACACAAAATATTTGGGAAACAGCGCTGATGTGAAGATTCAGACTAATAATAACCACGTCCACTAAGGGATTCTCCAAGTCTCTCACTAGAATCACTTTGTTTTGAAACTGGAATATCCTACAAGTACATAAAAGAGAAATGAAAAACAGGCGCTAATTGTGCATTATCATTTTTTAACCATTTTTATAGGCAATATGTATGGCTTTCTTAACTCTACCAGCCAATAACTTTAAAAGATTCTTTTAAACGATCAAATACAAAATCCCCAATGAGTGTTACTAACTCGTACCAGACAGCAAACTTTCTGTGTACATATCAACAACCATTTCCACAGTCAATCTCCCTGTATGCGTACCAGAAGCAAGATGTTTAACAGCCTTTAAAAAGATCTACCCTGGCGTCTGCCGTGGAGAGGACCAACCTACATACTCCATGCTAGGTCTTTTCATGGCAGTACATAGGTTTCACTTACATTAATAATCTTGACAAATGTACATTCTTGTTATGCATCTATTCCTGCTCATCATGTACAGATAGGGTCAGAATAAAACATGGTAATATACACATTCAATTATTGTATACATTAATCAAAACAATCTTTAAAATTACTAACCATAGTATAAATCGTAGATCTCCTCTTATCCATTGGTGTATCCTAACCAAATGTATCCTAAATAAATAAATAATTTAAATAATTAAATAACCTGGTCTTAATTCAATTGAACCTTTCTCATTTTGGTGGATAAAAATTGTCTTCCTGTGAAATATAGGACTGATTGGATCTTTAATTAAAAGATTGTGCTTATAACGTTATGTGAACTGGTGCTGGTGCTTTCTGAAACTATCAGTAAAATTAACCGTGCAGTCCTTATGCAATGCTAATGTTAATATTGTGTCAATACAGACAAACCTTGTCAGGCACAGTGCAAGCATTTTCTGCTATGAATGATAATACAAAGGTGGATGCTATTTATACTATCAGCTTGAGTTGTTAGTATATGTGTTTGTGGTATTATATATTTATACACCTAATCAGCACCCTAGTTAATACATTGGATTATATTTCTTCTTGGTACCTTTAAACCAATGCAGTCCCATCACTCTGTTTGCTGCATCCGTTTACACAGAGTAAAGTTTCAAACCTGTCGCAGATACACCAATCATAAGCACATTGTTAGTACCTCAGAAGGCCACTCTGAATAATACCCTTTTATGCACATAGACCCAGGTTTATTTTGGTGGAAAAGGGTCCCAAGAAATTAAACCCGGGTAAAGCAACGCAGGTTTTTACCTGGGACTAATGCAGGGTTTTTACCCGGGTCGCTGCAGTGGAAAAGAAGTTTCCCTTGAAAACATAGTAGGTAACAATACTCTACTCCATTCAGTGGTCATGGTGTCAACCCAGGTTCACCAAGTGCAGTAATGGCTTTTAAGTGATCTCCATCCTGCTATAACACAACTAAGGATTACATTTTAGTGATGTTCACCCTCACAGACTTATAAAAATGAAAGGACAAAATATAGTAAAAATATTAACAAATATATAAGACAAACTAAGTTCATAATCATCTAATTACATATTGGCTTTCTCCTTGTTAATATTTTACATGACACAGTTCCAATGTTTTCCAGAGATGCCAATCAGTATGGATAATAAATAACTACACAGGCTCTATTATTCAGCTTAAGGAAACAACTGCTGCATGTACTAATTACTTGTAAAAGGTAGACCAGTTGTCATCACTATGCGCNGGAAATAAGGATTTTTATCTAGTAAAAAGACGAAGAGAAAATATTGGCCACACAATTTCTTTGGGCGTGTTTCTGCTCTACCATCATATCATTTGGTAAGTAACATTTGCACTCTACCTATTGTTTTTCTCCTTTAGTGTGTTTAATGTAGTGACATAATGCACATTTCATTTTACTACATGTAATGTCCAAATGGCATACTCTCTCAGAAATAACTAGACTACTTTTTCATGGATTCAATTACATCAGGTTCAGTTACAAGGGATTGGTCAGCAGATGTGGTGCCTTTGTTTTAAAATGGAATTAAATATAAACCAGGTAATTATAGATCTGTAATCCTGACATCAATAGTGGGGAAATTATTAGAATGTATATTAAGGGATAATAAGGGATAATTAAGGGATAGATTACTTAGTGAGCAATAAGATGTATGTATATATGTATGTAAGATATATGTGTTAAACAGCATGGTTTTACAGGGATAGGGCATGTCAAACTAATCGAATTAGCTTCTCTGGGAAAGTGAGTGACAGCTTAGAAAATGGTAATGCGGTAGGTGTGGTCTACTTAGGCAACAGTACTTGAGTTGTACTTGGGTTGAGAATTGGTTGGAGAATAAGGAGCAGAGAGTGGTGATAAATGGAACATTTTCAAATTGGTCAAAAGTGGTATACCACAGGACTCCATGCTGGGGTCACTCCTTTTTAATTTATATATTATTGTAGGCAATAATGGTTTTTGTTTAATATAATAAAATGGAAAACGCACACACATTACACAGCATATCCCCCATTCTACAATATTAGAAGGTACATATATCAAACTGATATACAGTACTACCGGGAAAAGCTGTACATAGAAACTGTGTTAAACACGTGTGTCACATGTGTTAAACATAACAAGTGTTAAACAGGCGCACTTTAAAACACACAGAAACCAACTGTCCATACCATAAAATATGTATTGGCAAAAAAATATGTATTTTTGCCAATATAACATCATTTTTATTATTGAATCTCCCACACACTTTACATTTGAAGTCATTACAACAACAACAGACACATCTGCTAAAATGCTGAAATAACATCCCAACTATGCACAGGTGAAGACATACCACCTGTAACAAGTACCAGAGATGCACAGACCAGCTGCCCGTTCACACTGCACAGTGTGACCAGGGCACTGTGCCTAGGCAGCCTGGGAACCCCTTCTTTGTAGCCGGGTCTAAGACCCGGCCAAAGAGAGCCGGGCTATCATGAAGTCCATCTTTTTCATGAAAGCCCCGGCTTTTACTATGCAACCTGAACGGGGTATTACCAAACCTACATTTCAGACAAGTACAACTGTGAGGATGTCAACAGGCAAATATTTACAACATGCAAATATTAGAACGTTTTCTGGAAAAATATACTGCAGGGTTGCCTAC
>JABWIB010001742.1:27969-70655 GCA_016617825.1 Platyplectrum ornatum | reverse complement strand
CTAAAATAGGCCCTGTATTTTGGGCTCCAAGGGCCAGATTCAGCTTTTCACTCTCATGACTTCTCTCATGGGCAAAACCATGTTGCAGGGGAGGTAAATTTAATTAGTTGCAATCAGCATAACAGGTGACAGCTGATGTTTCCAGCCCAAGTGTAATAACAGTGTAACTGTAACGCTGGTCAGTATCTGTGTGCAAATTGCAAAAATAAAGTATTCTCCCTGCATGCAAACAGTAACATTAATTTTATCTCCCCTGCAATTCAACATGGTTTTACCCATGAGAGTGTAAGTCATGAGAGTGAAAAGCTGAATCCAGCCCCAAGTGTGCAAATATATAATATATACAGGGCCAGCGCGCCCATTAGGTGAATTCAGGCGGCTTTAGAAGCGGCGTGATGACATCACATCATGCCGGTAGGTGACGTTATCATGTCACGCTGCCTAGTCAATTGCCGATCAGGGGGTGCTGTGCTAGGTCTGTCTAGGGCACCCGGATACCTAGNACCGGCACGGAATATATATCTATATACATAAAAATGGATTTATGTATGTTTGTTGGTGAGTGAGTGTGTATGTATATGTGTATATTCCATCATAACTTCTGAATGCCTGGAGCAACTTACTCCAAACTTGGTACACATATGCACAGCTAGTAATATATATAATAATGGATACTTGGATCAGCTCTAAGCTTTTTACGCCTGACTGAGAAATTTTTGGAATTCTTCCCCAGGAACAGGAAATATGGAGAGGGGGTAGGAAGGTCCTACTTGCAATCAGCGCAGCCACTCAAATAACAATCCTCCAGGAGTCCCCTTTCTTTGTGTTCAGATGGACTGATGGACTTCTGAAAGCAATGTTGGAGGCTCATTTGACATTTAAGAAACCTATGGGGTTACACTTCTCTTAAACTTAAAGCTGTGTCTTCAATTATTGTGCTTTTTGAAAATGCGTGTACTAGTCCCAGTTACTGTCTTCTATTTTTGTTTAACTGCCAATACTTTGCTCATATTTATTTCTACTACACTGTATGAGTCTTATGCAAGAATTTCAATGTATCTGCTAATGTTCATGATATTGTGATATAATTGCATTATTAAATGTCCTTTTAACTTTTCCCATTGATACAGTTATAGTATGGTATGTATGGTATCTATGAGCTTTTTTTTTTATTTCCTATGTGTACACTTCATCTTAATAAATATAAGNAAATAGAAAAAAAATCCTTAAATAATTAAATTGGTTATTAAATACTGAAAATGCAGTATCTGCAGCCTCTGCCTATACCCATGTTTGTTTCTATGGACACATGTACAAATTTGTCTGCAAAAGTTTCTTGAAGAACATTTCTAATTTGCAATTGTAGTTCTGTAGTTCTGCAATGAATAGTTTTGTTCCTACATCAGTGACTTGATTTTCTACAATGAATTAATTAACATGGTGATGCTCTTTAAGCTGTGATCATTTACAATTTATTCTGAATGCTAGCTTACCTGTTAATAAGTTTCTCAGTCACCAATTAAGAAGTGTAAAAAATACTTATTAAAATCTGAGAACCAGGTTTTGTTATTTACACTTGATTGCAGTGTAAAGATAGCTTTAGGAAAGATGGTTATATAAAATGTAAAATATTCTCTTTACAAGAGCTACCTTAATTAATCTACAGTGTTTGAAGTGATATTTGCTCTATATATCCATCATCTTAACTAAAGAACCTTAAATTTCTATTAACCAGACACACAATTAAAAATAAAATAATTCAAAGATAGGGGCCTAAATTTACTAAGAAGGGAGATTGAAAAGTGGGGATGTTTTCCATAGCAAACAATCAGATGCTCTCGGTTTTATTTTACGCACTGGAGAATGTGAACTGATGGGTTGCTATGGGCAACATCCCCACTTTTCAATATCCCTGCAATCTCCTTGCGTAAATTTAGGGTATGATCTCTGTTACACCATTTTACTTATTTTAGCCACTTCGTTGTGCTTTTTTTTAAAGAGTTTATTTATAATCAAAGTCATAAAATACAGTCAGTACAATTCAATCACAAAGAGAACAGGAAAATATAGTGGTCAAATCGTTCATACAGAGAGGTACAATACACAGGTGAAGATATAAGTAATGGAGAAATCCATATAGGAAGACAAAAGTAGACTGACTCAAACAGTACTAAAACAGTTATGATGGGGAAGTGTAGAGAAAGAGATCGAGAACTTGGAGGTTTTTTATTATATATAGTAGAAGGGGAAAGGAACAGAGAGCAGGAGAGAAAACAAAGCAAGGAGAGAAGACGGNTGGCTCCTGTGGCGATGTGAAATAAAATAGGCCACTTTCCGTATCCTAGACAATCTGTAGTAAAAATAAAAAAGTCCCATCATACTTTGCTATTTATGAGTAGTTGTGATGTCGGCATTGGTGGTGTCAGATGGTATTTAGGTGGTATGGGTACATTTGGTGTTGATGCAGTGTTAAGTGTCAAACAGCTTTGGCACGTTTTCTGGTATCACCTGAAAGTGAAATAGACAGGACAGAGACCCCAATACTGACCACTCCCAATAAATGTGCATAATAACAGGGTGCATGACATTAACACAACATAGTATCTTGTAAAGAAAGCACCAGGTCGCATGGCACCAGTACGCTGCCGCACGCCCATACTCTGCTCTGACCTCCTCTTGGTGCGTCCTTCTTGTGACCAATCAGGGCAGAGCCTTTGGGAGGAGTCTTACTCAGACTGACAGTATCAGTATAATGCCTTCTGTATAATTGACATCCTTATTACACTATGTCTATATTGCTGTAGTTAACCAATACCTAGAATACCAATAAATATTTTTATGTTATTCTATTCTTATGTTTTTCTCTGAGGTACCACATGGATTTTATACTTTGAAATTACATTAAAATCCTTTTTAACACTATAGCAATGTATGTTTGATCCATTTTTTCACACACCACACCACATTAGCTCCCCTTACACAGTTCAACAACACACTGGACCTGATTCATAGTTTCTGGCAGCCGCAGTGTGCGGCTGTATGCCCCATATCCCTGCACTAATGTAAAAAACGCAGAGGTTCCGGATGCCTCTGCTAATGTATACTCGCAGCGTTCGCTGTTGAAAAAAAAAATAAAAACGAAAAAATACAAATTTATTTAAAATAGAAAAAAACACAAATACACATATTAATTAATAAAATAATATTTTTAATATTGTTTATTTTTTATATATAGTTTTTTAACTTAATGAGGCAGGTAATTGTCCATAGGACCTCTGTGCCTCTGCGCTAAGCCTGCACCATGTCCAGACATGGTGCTGGCTGCGCTTGTATTTAGCAGCCTATGGAAATGAGAAAAGGGCCGTGGAACGTTCCTTTTCTCATTAACATATGGCAGAGTCGCAAGGGCACAGAGTCAGGCTTTGCGCCCAACTCCATGCTACTACTGGCTGGCGAAGATGCAGGGCTGAATCAGCTCCACCTTTACTTACCTAGAATACCAATGTTTACTTCTGCAATCATTATATACTGAACTAATAAGGCGATTAACAATACAATTGCAGGCATAGGTTCATTACCTCACTGTACTTGCTATTAAAAAGACCTATTTTCAGTCATGTCTTACTTAACCTACCTAGTCCAACAAAGAGAAAATCCTTTCCAGAAAGATAGCTACACAAATGCCATACCATGCGTTTTCATTGTATGCCATTGTGAATGAGCCTTTATTCATAAAATACATTCAAGTCATTTTATATGAATAAACATGACATGTGTATAGCCAGCTGTGGCTTTATTTATCTTTCTCTGATCTGCCACAAAAAAAAATAGACCGGGTCTTGATACGTAATGTGTTAATTGGTATCTTGCTTGTTAATTAGGTTTCACTGACACCTTTTCTCTTGTCTTTGCTATTTTTTTTAATGAGCTCCCTTGTTGTATTAGATATTAGATAATTAACTAAAACAAAAAAAAATTTTGCTGGACTACTGCAAGTCAATAATAATATATGTATTAAATAAAGCACACATTTCATTAAGGGGATCATTGCAGTTTCATATTGTTTAGTCAATGGAGCATAATATTTTTAGAACCAGAATTCTTAGTTGAAAAGCATTAAAATAAAAGAGAAAGGGAGATGAATAACCACATTATTCCTTCCCTGCAAAAAAAAATGTTTTTCACGGTTCAACATTGTTTTTGTAAGAAATCCTTTATTGTTGCTTTTGTTTCCAAAGACTTTTATCCAAAATTATTATATAGCTTTTATTAGCTATGTCATGACACTGGGGGCCTGATGCAGACGTTAATATACACCATTAACACCTCTGCAAATTGTCGTATTGCCCATGAATAGAAAAGAAGCATATGTTACCGCCCCATAATTTCCTTCTGTTTGTCCCATCTCCTTCATAGTGCTTTGTATTACATAGACTTCTATTACAGGTTATCATTTCAGCTAGCTATTGAAGTGGGTGTGTACAGAGGGACTGGATACATACCATTCAAATTCGGATTCTTAAGCTAACTGCACTTAAGAATCCAAAGGACAAAATGGAAGCTGTAATTGAAATTAGAAACACATAGAGCTTGTGTGTTCATTCTTAACTTCCAATAATCAGCAAATATAGTCTAACTTTTACTTATATTAAGGATATTTATATATAACCGCTGTAAATATCCTAATATTCTCTCCAAATTTACTTACATTTACTTTTTTGTGTCTAAAAGTGTTAAATAAAGTGTTTGTTCTTCATTTAAATATCTGCATTGTTATCATGAATGTCAAATATAATGTGGTTGATTTGGTCATCAAGAACAGAAACCATGATTAAAAAGCCTTGACAGTATTTTGAGAGCACAAATTGTCATTTACATTGAATAATTTTGAATAATATAATACAAAAACTGAATGCCAAATCACAAGAAACAGGCATTAACTTTATTTTGTTGATGTTTTATTTAAAGAATATGCTAAGGTTTGTCATTAAATCAAAGTGAAGACATAAAAAAGAGACTGCAATCATATTTATAACACTCTTGATTAATTTGTGGTATTGTTGAACTGATGTTATTTCCTGGGTGCTGTAATTACCAACTGAAATCTATTAAATAGTCTTAGAAAAGGAATTTCAATTGATGCAAAACATTTAACCAGTATCTCATTAAGGACAATACAAGCGACTCATTCATAGCACTTATCAACTTCAAATGTGAGCAAAAGATTAAAATGAAGAAAAGTTTCCTGAACTATTTATCACATTTCTTAATAGAGTAAAATGTACCATTAGAATGTTTCACATCTGTTTCAATTTAGTTCATAGTCGTTACTATTCACGGGGCGATTTTTACCCAAAACCCACAATATTTTTTTTATTATATTTTGGGAAAAAATCGGTCCGTGGATGGCCACATAAAAAAACCCCAACTGTGATTTCCTGATTGATCACCGATGTTCTTTTGTTTACCTAAAAAAAAAATAAAGAAATGCCTGTAAAAATATTCTTTCTTTGGGCACCCATGCTCCGGTGTATCCAGTGCAGCCGGAGAGGACCCTGTATAAGCGTAACGCCATTGCGCATATACGGGTCCTCTATATGCAAAACTGAGATGCTGACGCATTGGGAGAATGACCCCGCAGATGGGGTGATTTTCCCTAGGAAAAATCACCCCGTTTGTCATTGACATTCCATAAGAACGAAGTCATCCTTATGAATGGTCACCTTTAAACATAGGTGACAAAAGTGTATAATGTATCATTTAACTACAATCTTTCAATTTAATTTGCATGCAAAAGCCCACACTAACATGAAGCAATCACTTTCAATACTTAAATGATCTATATAGATGGAGATATTGGACCACTAATATGACATCAAGCTCACTCATTCATATCAAATGTGTGGAGGGCTTTGTTCAGTTGCGGGGCTTGATTTGCATAAACCACATCCTCCACCACACCCCCAAGCTTAGGGCTCTAAAAGTCGACAACCCTGATATTGTTGTATGATTCCACAATAATTAAACATACAAACACATATTTCTAAGAAAGACATTCTGTTCTGTTGCCCAACCTTCATTAGCCTGAGAGAAGTAGAATATGGTATTTTCATAGAAATAGTGACTAAAATTCTTCCCATAAGTAATGCATTTATAATGCTTAATGTTGCATAAAACTATTTAACCTTCTTTAAAAAAAAACGTGCTTTGTGGTCTTATTTTATCATAAGTAGATGTAAAAACAACTATCTTTCAGACTCAGCTCACTGTCAGAACAGGTCACTGTGGTGAGCTTATCATTTAAGTCTCTATTCATGCTGCAATAGCTGTGAGGAAATCTGGACAGCTTCAAGGTCAGCAGTTTAGACTGAGTTAATGCACATTCCTGTTGTGGCTAGCTGTTGTTGAAAGTTTATCACTCACACTCTTTGAAATGATGCCACTAAGCAGCCTGCACGAGAGAATTCACTTTACACTATATAGACTTTTTACTAGCAAATGATGTCATAGTAACAATATTGACTGATTAAAGTGTGTGCCTGTATGTGACAATGTTGGTGTATGTATGTTCACTACTGGAAAAGTTTGACTTTTGACAATTATATATTAACCATGCCATTTGCGTTATCACCTTTTCCCTTATTTTATGCCATTAACGGAATGCAAAATTCTTTAATTATCCAGTCCGTGACTGTGCATGTCAGAAACGAGATTTCTGTATTGAGATTCCCCAAGAGATTGAAGTGAGATTAAAAGTGGGGATGTTGCCCATACCAACCAATCAGATTCAAGTTCACATTCTCCAGTGTGTAAAATGAAATTAAGAGCTTGAATCTGGTTGCTATGGGCAACATCCCCACTTTCCAATCTAACTGCAATCTCGACGCTTAGTAAATATACCCCCTAGTGTTTGACCTAAATCGCACATTATAAGCTGGGGTATGGACTTTCCATGCGGATCCATTCTGTATGCAACACTTCCACAAAGTCAACCATCTGGAAACACTTAAGGCATGGTTGCCAACTCTCCCTGAATATCAGGGAGACTCCCTGAAATGTGAGTGATCTCACTGACTCCCTGAAGTGCTGGATAATCTCCCTGATGCTCATTCAGTTGAAAAAAATAATGTGTTATGATGATAGAAATCACACATTGTCTCCTATTTCTATATAGATAATGAAGTTATTGTATTCACAATAAATAGTGAAAGTGATTATTTACTGACAATTTAAGAAATAATAAATACTGATCCTGCTTTTTTATTGTGAAATAGTTCTCCCTGACTTAAGGTAGGATGCATTTAAAAGAACGTAGGTACCTACTGAAAAACTGAAAGAGGCCCTTTGTTATAAAACAAATTATTATCACAATATCTTAGCTTATATCATTTAACACTGATAAGTACAATGTACATTTTTTTTGCAGAATTAAACTGCACAGTAAAACTCATATATTTACTTTTATTTTGCAATCATTTGATGTGTAATCTATGACAAGAAAACAATATTCTGAAAAAGACAGTTTTTTAAACTTGCAAATACAGATGGAACTGAATGCGTAATCATTTTTATAAAATGACAGTATTGCCAACAAAAGGAGACATTGTTCCATAAAATAAATTCTTTGCGTCTGTAAGTGACATTGACATCTGTCAGGCAAACATTCATAGCCACAGTAATTAGGCATTGTATTTAAGGTTATACATATCCAGGGTGGTTTTAAAGTGGTTTTAAGGTGTTTACCATATTAACAAAGCAAATTAACATAAATACAACTTTAAATGTAATTGAAATACTACAAATCTCCATTGACTTCCATTATATTTAGTTTTTTCATACCGTCACTTCTGAATGCCCATACCCCCACTTCTAAATTTCCACTTCGACCACTGATATATACTATATGCACAATCCCTCAGACAGGGCTGGTGCTAGGTCTCTGGGCACCCTAGGTCAGACCTAGCACCACCAACAACCTAACCCCTTCTCCCCCGGTCTGGTTAATAATCAAAACATGTTGTGTTTAAGTGCTAAATAAAAAGGTATAAAGTTTGAATTTGTGCTGTATAAGGAGTTAAATTGTGATGTATTAGCCACATAACTTGCATTGCTGTCAATGAGGATTAAAGGGAAAAAATCATCTGACTCTCTTCTGTACATAGAGGGAGGCATTGTCCTTCTTTCATGCAAAACATACTTCTCATTTTAAACTATTCATCAAAGGACAGAACAAAACCTAAAGTTATGACAGTAAGAAAATACTTTGTATTAAATAACTGCAATGCTAAAAATGCAAAAAAGACAACAGTCCTCATTTTTTTTGGTTTGGATAAGATTCATTACATCCTGCTAGACAAACTTAAATCAGCACTTTAACTCACTATCATTGGTCTTTATTTCCTACAATCCACATTGTGCAAAAAATTATAGCATGTCTACAAAAATGATATACAAGGTTCTTGGACCCAATTATTATATAAACCAAAGCCAACTGATAAAACAAGAAACTTCTAATCAAAAAATTCTAATCTCTGAAATATCCTAAATATTTACTTTTATCCTGTTCACACTGACTTATATTTCAGGTAAACTCCCGGGTTGAATGAAATCCTGAGTTTTTCAAGTCACTGTGAACAGGGCCAGTTATAAATCCCGGGTCTCTTTACCTAGTATTTAAACCTGGGCAATAAGAAGGGTTATTCCCCTATTCAGCCCTTGTCTCTTGCAGTGTGAACAGGCGGACCGGGTCAGACACAGGTTTTTTAGTGTTGAAGATGTGAATGCAGTATAACTCATGTCTATTTTCATAGTAATACAAACTAATAACAAGTGGGAAGTAAATAAATCAAGTGGTCCTGAACACTGATAAATGAAAACTTAGTACTGAAGTACTGAGCATATCGTAAAGGAATTAAAAAACCTGCCTCTGTGCAATTAAACAAAGATGATAACCCGCTCAAAAATATATAATATATTTTCATTTTAATTCAGCACAACTACGGAATATATTCGCAATAAAGTCGTATAAATCTTTAATACTAATGAACTGCTCTTATATGAAGGCTTGAAGGGAAGCTGAAAAGTGAAAAAAGAGTGCAAGTCAAGAAGACATTTTTGAAAGCATATATAAAGAGAAAATGAAAGGTTAGTTTCTTGATAAGCAATGTTCCCTTACCTTGCAATCTCTATTTTGTGTGACACTGTTTACAAGCATATTTGAAGTTGGGTACACACAGTTGGTCACACATTTGTTTAGTGACTGCTCATAACAAGCAATCTGGTCTGGTCAGGTCAATAGATTTTTTTAAACATGCTTTGAGATCAGGAGAACCTACTGCCAAACACTCAACCAATTTTTACGTGTGTATGCTTTGCCTATTTTGATATCTTAGACAAACATTGTACCATCAATACATTACACACATTATTTTACAGCCATGCTGCATGGGTTAAACTGATCCAGATTTGCATCACAACATAGAACATAAATAATTTAAGTGATAGGGAATTAATAGTTTTTCAGTAAAATCATGGGAAGAAGGGACAACATGGCTTTCCATTGTATACACGCTTTGCTTACTGATGAACCTGAACAAAACCAGGTTTCTATGTAAAAAGGTGCAAATTAACTTTAATCATGCTGGGATACTACTTTGCTTTTGCACATACAATCTACATACTGCATAGGTTTATGAGTCATTTGTAAATTAGAGTTCATCTAAAAACATCACCTCTGAACTCTAATTCTGTTTTCACAGATTCAATGTGCATGGTTCAATAGGGATTTGCTCAGGTCTGACTTATAAATGTTTTGCCCTTCCACCCAAACTCTGAATCAGTTCTCTGAAGGTTTATCTCTTGACTGACATATTACACTTGGTACAACTTCAAATATTTTCCTGATATTAGTTTCTGTGTACAAAATTAATGCATAAAATATTATAAAAGGATCTTATTTTTTGTTATCTTTTAATTATCTTTCATAATTTGGGTTTAGACGATATACTAATTTATTTACAAACACCCAACATGTGTTTGTTATTGGATTTAATATTCTGTACGATTATTGGATATGTTGATTGGATATTTTTTTAAATAACATTGGCTTTTATCTCAATTTTATTATTTCTTACAGCTTTTCAGCCCATGGGAAAAACAACACTGAGATGCAGTCTTGATAGCATTTCCATATAGCAGGACCAAATCCCATCATAAAACCTGGAGCTCTGTTTATCTTAATCCATTACAGTTGCATACTGTACATTTACTTTTTAGATACGTAAATTATTATGAACAAAGCAATCTTAAAAGCAGAACTCTCATAGACTTATTCCACAAATCTGGATAGTCTTACTAGATAAGTAAATGTATTTAGTTATTTTTAACCTTTAATTTTAAAGCATGTATTTTAATTATTTTGGTATGCAAAGTCCCCGTGGATATCTAACTTTATCTTCCCCACAATCAGAGTTGCTATAAATTCTTTGGAAAAATAAGTAATGGTAAATATCAAGATCTGACAGATGACTACCATGTAAGACAGGTTGCTCAAGAAGATATAAGACAGATAAAAGACTACAGACACATGTTAAATCACTTAGTAACCGGGGAGATAGCATGTGAAAATTAACTCATAGTAGGGTCAAGTAAACCTGAGAAGGTGATAATTAAAGTCTCTGGATAGACTACAACATTGGAATGTCTCTAAGAAAATGTGACTAGTATGATGAAAATGAAGAAGAGATATTTTCAGTGTAGTCCTTAGGTAGACTGCCAAACATGCAAATATTAAATGTTGTTGAAGTTGGTATCTTAATCATAGCGCAGGAATAAATCATTTTTGCTAAAAAAAAAATTTCTGAGAAATATTTAAACTTTCTACTTAATTAAATACAAATATAAAAGTGCAATTTTAATATTTTTGTATTTAAATTTTTAATATTAAAGGTCTAGGTTTCTTGTCAACAGCATTTCATGGGGTCGCTCCGAAGAGGGAGGAGGAGTAACGTGTCAGTGAATACAGACTTCCTCTATAAGCCTCTTCCCACATGTGCCGTGTCAGATCCCTTCAGTGGTGCCTCGGCTTTGTATCATTCAGCTATCCCGGGCTCAGCTGTTGCTGCTACCGCCCACAACGTCTGTTCCCTGTGCCACTATAGGGTACGAGTGCTCTGTCTTATTTCATTTTATTATAACCCTCGGTGTAGAGTCATTGGGGTATATTTACTAAGCCGCGAGTTTGCAGTGAGATTGAAAAGTGGGGATGTTGCCCATGGCAACCAATCAGATTCGAGTTCACATTCTCCAGTGTGTAAAATGAAACTGAAAGCTTGAATCTGATTGGTTGCCATAGGCAACATCTCCACTTTCCAATCTCACTGCAAACTCACGGCTTAGTAAATATACCCCATTGTGTTTTAATTACTGTGTCCATTTTTAGTATACTTTGTTATTAAAGCTTTGAGATTTTTATTTGATATAAGCGCTCTTATTAACACGTTTTCATCCACTCTCTTTTGTGAGGTGACTACAACGTATACTTCACACACAAACCTTGTATTTATCTATAGCAGTGTATGCCTTATTTTGATATTTACATACCTCCCAACATAGGTCCGGGGGGAATCGGGACACAAAAGCCCTGCCACCTGGACATCTCCACTTTTTAATCTCCATGCAATCGCCCTGCTTAGTAAATTTAGGCCTTCAAGAGGCAGTTTGTGTAGTCATTGCACATTTCTTCACAGACAAATTAGCATGTAAACAAATAGACATATTTAATGACAGAAAAGTAAATAAAATGTAAACATATTCATCTTTGCCCTTAGCAGCTCTTAGAAGTTTAAATACACTTAGAAAAAGCAACACTTTTATTTGACATTTTTGTAATGGCATTTTCAATACTTCAGTTTTGCCATTTTATTTTTGCTTATTGACATCAAATGCTAATGTATTTTTACAATTTCCATTTTAGTCTACATTTTTCTGGCATAGGAAAAAAGACACTTCACAAATGCAATCTTTAATTCATAAAACTATTCTTTAGGTTATGGTATAGAGGTTATAGAAATATTAGTAAGCTGGATACTCGTTTCCAATTACCCATTAAGTTGTTGTAATGTTTGGATGATATTTTGTCTGCTTTTATGTTCAGAAAGTAACTTGGTAAGTCAAAAAGTTGGATATGTTATTGGTTCATTGCCTGTCCAAATCATTAGCTAGGCATTTGCAAGGCTTCTGTTACCCAAGTCCTACTTTAACTCTTTTGATTCCAGTGCATGAGAAATAACAGCCATATGGAGATCTAGAACATTATTTTTCTTTCTCTCAGTTCACAACTCCCCAAGAACCTGTGTGTATCTGGTCTGCAATCAAGTCTATTGGAAAAGTAGAGAAATTGCCCATAGAAACCAATCAGATTCAATCTCACATTCTCCAGTATGTAAGATGAAATCGAGAGTTTCTGATTGGTTGCTGTCAGTAATATCCCCAATTTCTGAATCACTCGGCTTAGTAAATCTAGACCCACGCAGTTCTGTAACAAGCAGCAAAATCATTAGCACAGCAGGCCTAATGCAGACGGTGTAAAGCAAGTTGGAAAAGATTTGCTGGTGTTTGGTGGATTTTCATCATATTATTTATATTTTAAAATGGATTTACTTAACATATTTACTTTTAGTATATAGCAGAAGTCATTACCTTTTAATGCAATAGGCAGTTCAATTGGCATTATACAGCTAAATGTTTCTGAGTCGTTTAAACTGTGCTATACTTTAAAATGTTAATTGTCTGAAGTGAAATTAGTTTTAGATAGTAGTTTTGAAGATCTAAATTTTTTAAGAAATTCAAAGATATATGTGCTTATATGTTAAACCAGTTTCAATGTAGATCTATTGAAGGTTCAATCTTTTCCTTTTACACGCATTGTGTTTTATAACTTTTCTTTGTTGTAGGTACCATATTTGATAGTTAATAGCATCTTTGATTGACATAACTGATATGAGACTACATTCTGCATTGTACATATGCTGTACCTTTCATTGTTTCTCATGTGACATCTATTCTAGAAATGCTTTATCTTTGGAGGATTGCTTGAACTGTAAACCGGGTCCTCTTCCATGACTCATAGCTCCCTTCGCAGTTTTCCTTATTACATATGACAATGTAGTAAATGACATCCGCTGCTTTCTTTTGCAATGCAAATTAAAGTCTTGTTAGTATATCTCTGGAGTATTTTTAATACACTTTAAAATAAAATGCCATGTAAAACCGAAGACATTATGCATCTTGTTTTAAGCAGGAATCATCAGAGAGTTACTTGCTAGTCAACATTCTAGTTCATGCACAACATCAGTCACCTGTTTACTTTCCTTCCTTCTCATTTATTTATAAAGGTTCTTATAAAGTGCAGCTGTTTTCTACGGCGTAGGGATTGTGGTTTTACTGGATTTATTTGTCAAATGCATCAAGGAAAAGCTGCAGGTTTCTAACGGGTGTTATTAAAGACAATGTATTATTAAAAAGCCATTAAGCTTGGCATAGTATATGGACATGGAAAATGGTGCCAGATGATGATACAATTTTCAATTTGCATATAGAGAAAACAATCCTAAGTACATCTGTCATTTTTATGCTACTTAACCAAATGGTGCCTTGTGGCCAAAGGAGTGGTACAAAGAATTTGGTTGTGGCAACTCAAACAGTCTCAGTGTCCTAACATAAAAAGAAGTTTTGGTGATATATGACAAATATCAATGATGATAGGATGCGCTGATAAGATACTTCTCTTTAGACTTGTGATAATAGGACAAGGGATGCTTATCTTACAATGTTCTTATTTTATGTGATGTCCAGGGCCGGGGCTAGGTCTGTGCTAGGCAGACCCAGCACCGCGCCCCCTCACTGGCAAGTGACGTACGGAGTGACGTCATGACGTTGGGCCTCTTCTAAACTACAGAGGAGGACAGCAGGGTGACTGCCCGGCAGCCCAGCCGCCAACCCTCCCATTTTTTTATTGTTGGGGGGGGGGTTCTTTTTTGTTTTAATTGGTTCTAAAATTATGTATGCACCCTTTTAAACATTAATGCAAATCTCTGTGGACTGGATTCAGACTTAAGAGTGAGTTGTATCTGATACCTTGTTGAGAACATTTTCTGCATGCAATTCACTTACATGTTCAGAACCCTTGTTAAAATCCTACACACACACACACACTTCTCTGGTGAGGATGGGTATATACATAATATTATCATAACTCATGGGCGTAACTACCACTATAGCAGCCATAGCGACAGCTATGGGGCCCGCAGCCCTAGGGGGCCCGCTGACTCCATTGTCGGATTGTTGGACTTACTGTTTCTTATAGTCTTTTATGTATTTTACCCCATGTGTGTATATACACTATAGCAGTTTGGGCCCCCCATTTTATATATATATATATATATATATATANAAGAGAATAGAATGTATATGTAGTATATATATATATATATATATATATATATATATATATATATATATATATATATAATAGTGAAGAGGGGCCCCGTTGAAAGGTTTGCTATAGGGCCCAGCCTTTTGTAGTTACGCCCCTGTCATAACTTCATATGCTCATACGAATGTCGCTCCCCTTGGATGTATAGCTGTGTGTGGAAACCAGATTCATCCAACTAGCGCTAAGTCCTGGTTCTGGGCATGTGTAGTGCAGTAATAATACATGGTTATTAAGTTAGGATCCGGTTCTGTGTCTTTATTTAGCTGCCTGAAAGGTGTGTGAGCAAGGCGTCAGACAATTGCTTTTTATAACTGCATGCATAGCTGCCAGTTCTTTCCAATTCATTGTGCACATATATAGCCCTAATCATGAATATAATGAAAATGTGAGGTAAAAGCTATCTCAAAAATGAATTTGATCCTTCTAATCATTCCACAAATGAAGTTTAATCTTTGTGCCTTCTAATGATTTCACTGTAAATTCAGAAACCGGTAATTGCTATCACTGACAGCTATCACTGCTAGAGGTATTAGACCGCGAGAAAATGCCAGCAGGACAGATTCTAAAGAACTTTGTCTAAACATGTAATATAGATAGCTTCAAAACTTATGCATTAAAGCTTGTCAAATAAGTATTAATTAAGGAAGGACAGTAGAAAATTAGGATGTCAAGTACCAAGTGACTAATAGTTTTAAACAAAGCTGTACCTACTTCATATACAAGCATGACAAAATGGCATAGCTTTCACTTGCTGTTTTGAGATAATTGCTTTTTTCATACAGATTCTTAATGGATGATAGAAATTCTTATTTTGTGATTTATGGGAATAAAAAAAATTAGAAAAAAAGCCCAATACTGTTACAGCAATGCACCATGGTTTAGATCTATCAATAACTTGGTAACGGTGTAGCGCTACACTTGTTTCTTTTGAGTCATTTTGGCGATCTAATTTATTTAACAGTAATAATATAGAAGATGGGTTATGTACAACTAAAATAATGTTTTCTTGGAATAGTTATATAGAGTTTTATTAAGTTGCATGCTTCATTTTAATGGTGTTCTCTGATACTTCCTTAATAAAGACAGAATACCTTACAAAATCTGGACAGAATCCCAGATACAGGTCAATAAAGTTCATATGTCTCTTTGTCCAAGTTTATGCATCTTCATTTGACTTATTCATAAGTAACCCTATAAGTATTTACAGTCTATAAAATATGAAATATTGTGTGCTTTAAAAGTGCTTGTTTATTTTCTAAAACAGAAATTAGTACAGTATACACTAAAGCAAAATGATAATATATCAGTTATTATATAATGTAATAATGTGGACTTGGACACAATGCAATGATGTCATGATTTAGATTTGTTTCTTCATTTACATAAGAATTTAGAGGACACTTTCTTTATCAACACAAAATGTATTGGAGAAGATACGGCAATGGAAAACTTGCCTGTTCTCTGCACTTTTTTTTTTTTGCTTTGTTCTGTTTTTTTTTAGGCTCGTAGAAGGTGTATGTCCCCTGCAGCCTTCTTTTCCATACATACATGCACATAATACAGTGCAGGTGTGCCTCGCTGGAGAAGATGATTGATGAACTGATCTATTTAGGACTTCTTCTTAGAGTTTCTAGTTTTCTGGTACTTCTGGTACTTAGATTGACTCCAGGTTGCTCATCCCTGAGGGTGTATTCTGCTAATCTCTATTTACTGTCCTATGACCACACAATAAAGATGCTAGATTCTATACTACTGACACTAAAGTTGACACTTGCTAATTCTTGTTTCATATCTGCCTTTAGTTCATGTTGATACTTCTAGTACATTGAGTATAAGTACGCCCATGTCTAGTAAGTCATGCTGACGCTTGTAGTATATGCACCAGCATCCTATGTTCATTTGGGTTAAAATCCCTAGTTATTATATTGCTGTTATCAAACACACCATCCAGAAATCTCCAGTCTTCTGCTGACTGGCCAGGTGTATGGAGAATGTATAGTAGAAGATTGTTGATATGTGGTAGAGAGGTGTATTATCTAAACCCTCTCGCTGCTAATGACAGCTATGCCATCAAAGTCCACTATTATAAGCTCTGACAGGGTGGGACTGCCTTAAATTTGTTAATCTCGATTCCCTTGTGCGAATCAAACTATCACCGTTTTTGTACACAGATTTGTTTATGCATCATAAATACATCTTTAATACTTTTTATATTATTACTGTTAATTAATTAATGTTATTTTAATCATAAATAAACTATGCCCACTCATCATTTGTTTGAGATACACCCATTAGGGTGGCATAGGTATAAAAAATTTGGTTAAGCCCTTACATGCGATCCAGTACTCCGCATGTATGATATGCCGTGTTGCGCGCAGAATACTTAAGAGTTCCTTTGGTACTGCTCTTCATGGTGTGGAACAGAAAATTCCACTGTGAAGGCTAATGTATCCAGTCTATTCTGGATTAGGTTCCAAGATATCTCCTTAACTTGTTACATTGAAATTGGATACAGGTCTAGACAAGGTGGAACATTGGATTGAGAATGAAAATATATTTCGGTCAAGTGCTGTAAAATTTGAAAATTACTAATATAAAATTTGTGTTAAGGTTCTCTCTGTGTCAGTAATACTTTTTTGTCTTAAAATCTTTTATGCTAATGGAGCAATGCAATGATTTCAAAATATTTTGTTATAGGAATAAAGGAATTGTCCAGTCACACCATAATACAACTGTTCTATGACCCCCTCACCTCTTTTAACTACGTTCAACTACGATACAGAAGTTCATTATGAACAGCCATGGCACACCAGCCTATCACCAGGCTCTACTGGTTCACCATGAATCACCTTCATATTGTGACGGGCCTGTAAAAAGGGTCTTTTAGCTGGTCTGTGGCAAACAGTTCCTTTCTCACCTGAAGGTTAGGCATCCTCTCAGAACTATGTACTGCTTTACCCTGAGGAGGTGCCTCACTCTGATCTATCGGCTAGGTCCCCAGCCATACTAATGAATGGGCACTAATAAATAACCCTGCGATCCACTGCCATTAACACATTAGCTTATCTACATACTATACAACAATATGTTGATGACCAATGATTTGTTTTAAACCAAATGTGCTTCTGTTAATACAACTTTATTGGATAAAGTGTATTTGCCTGGATGTATTGTTATCAAAACATCAGCAAGCAATATGCATTTTTGAGCTCGACAAATCTATCCTATGTCAAAACAGTAAACAAACCTAGGGCTCTAATTATTAAATGTGGATATAATGTAAATACTGAGAAAAAAACGAAATATTCTCTACCTTTGAGGCCATAATACAGTCCTATTGGTTTTCTCTATGGGAACTGCATGTCAGAATAATTGGATTGCTTAGTTGCTTAGGGGATAGCCATCTCAGTATGATGATGCCTGTTAAATATACATGTCATTGGCTATCCTCCATTTGCAACTAATGGATCAATGCAGCAGTAAACTTGAAGCGATACGAAGTGATCCCAGCGTAGCTTGTCACAGAATCACGGAGAAGACAAGCAATCATCAGCACATGTAGCCCCAGAGATCTAACGAATTTCAATAAATGGAGTTCGTAGTTGTGATGTGATCAAGCTAAATGTTAGATTATTGTACATGTGGCCAACGTGTCTGCAGGTATTACTTATGAAATTGTATGTATAAAGTATTTCAGACAGTCTTGCCATTTCCTACGTAATTTCTTGGTCAGGCCATCGAATGGAAGACAGGCTCCAACTGCATCTGTGAAAATTATTTATGAAGTATAAGGAAAAGACATGCTACATTACTGAACGAACGCACATGTAGCAGAAACTGCATCTATTGTAAAACATTTTAGGTGTGAGAATGAAACACGATAACCTCAGAGCTCCCACAGCGACTTAGATTAGAACAGCCCTGAACAGTTATTAAATCCCTCGTTCAGGCTTTAACATTTCAAACAAATACCAAGCACATTGTTCTTTATCCCCAAACAAACCTCTGTGTTCCAGATTTTTCTCATAATCTCTTTAGAGCCAAATTATTTTACAAGTAATGCAATGTTCAATAATATGTAATCACTCCCTAAAGATGTTTAACACCTCATAAAGATGTCATGAAGCCCTTTTAATTTCCTGGCACAATTCTGCCCATCTAGTCTCATAATAACAGTAAACCTTTAATAATTATACTTGAATTAATGCCAGTATTCTCACCAACTGCTTCCTCTATTTTTATATACTGTAATATGCAATAATCGCAATTATAAATTATAAAGCTACAAAGCCAAATAAAGTCACTAAGATTTTTCATTAATATTAAAATATTAGAGTATGCTTGATGTCTTCCCTCATTTCATGTTTATTTAGGACACTTACGTGTTTTGTTTAGTAATTTCACTGCAAGAATTTAACAATCAGTGAAAAATCGCTTGTTTCTTGTTACATGTACAAATGTAGTAATACAGGTAAAACTGTACACAAAGGTCAATGTATCTATGATATAAACAAAAACAACAACTTATTTTATGTTAATAAACAATAAACGCAGGCCTTACCAAAGTAAATGGTATTAGTAAACTACGGACTAAATTTACAAAGATTGCAGGGAGATTGAAAAGGTGGGATATTGCCAAAAGCAACCAATCATACGCAATTTATATACTGAACAATGTGACCTTGAATCTGATTGGTTGCTATAGGCAACATCCCCACTTTTTAATCTCACTGCAATCTCACGCTTAGTAAATTTTTGGCGTCCATGTTCCGGAATGCTGTGTAATAAAGCAAGTGGTCAATACATACGTGCACCTAGTAACATTTCAGCTGCACCACCAGTTTCTGTGTATGTCACTTATTAAAGTGCCACATCAACACTTCACAAAGACACATAAAGGAAGCCTATGAGAGCTAGCTTTGAGTCTGACCTTTAAAAATTGTGTGATGCTTTAATTATACCTTAATCTCTCTTAAAAATGTCTTAAGCATTGTGTGAGGAAGAGTAATCTAGAGGATAATTATTTAATAATGAATTAAATATGGAAGTGGTGTGCCAGTGCATCATTAAAAACAATAAAGCATCAGTAAAAAAAAGAAAAATCCCTGCAATTAACAATACACCACAGGGTAGCAGAAAAAATTAAATATATCCAAGATAACCGCTAAAGGTGGGGGGGGGGGGTAGAATTAGCATGTTTAGAGGCTTGTCTATTTCATTACAACATTGAATTCTATGGGCTGACCTATTACAGTGGGAGAGATTTTTCTCTATTGTACTGTGTTCTTTGTAGTACGCTATTTTACAAAATATTGAGAAACGAGAAACTGGTGTTTCTTAAAATGAACTACAGTTTGAATGAATAGAGTACGTATTGCAGAAATTTTCTGTTATACTGGATTCTATTGGGTATAAACTTCCCCTGAACTGTCTAGAGAAGAAAGCAGTTATAATATCATAGATATTATATGAAATATGTTCTCTTTCATCTGGAATCATTTCCTGGTTAAAATACAGGAAACGTCGATACCTCCATACAGGTGCCACCACATAAAGGTCCAAGTACCACCAGTAGTAATAGTACTACTGGTTGAGAACCCTTGCAGTAGAATATAATACTGTGGTGACACACAATTCTTTTATTGTGCTATGATTGTATGGTTTCTGGCTGGTTTCTGGATAAGAGAAAACCAGCAGTATTTCTCTTATCTAAAATCAGTGTGGCCGATGGGTCTCATGGCACTGAATAACCTCCAAAACATGGTCCAAGTATTTACATTATTTTGGTAGGAAATTTACACAGGTTTTTGCCTTCATCTAACACCTCAGATGGTGTTAGAAGATCTTAAATTTGGGGTCTATAGCACAACTGTACTTAATATTCTGCATGATTTTGTACTGCTTTAAACTATGCTAGGTATTATTGATCTAGTCATAACTGAATCATGTAATTATCTAGTAAGCAAATTAAAATTGACTATTTATATAAAATGAGAGCAATAATAAAACTCTTAGGGGTGGTTTTGCAAAAAATATATTTTTTTTATTACTATAATTTATTAACATTTATTAGGATGCCTGCAGCCTGTTCTTAATAATTACTAGGTAGCTTTGGAAACCTGAACATTCTTCAACATGACAGCTGCAGTGTTTTGAAATGAAGGAATTGTCTTAGCACAGTTCCTATCTCTGTAAGTGCTGAAATATGGTGATGTGCAGTGGTGATTTTGGCACCAAAGGTGTCATGGAATAAATCTCAGCATGCTCCAACAAAGGACTGGTATTCAGAGTCAAGAAAATCCAACATTGGAATTTCTTAACTAAGAATTCGGAGGAAGATCCCCCATCTATGGGGAAAGACCACTCCCCGCATAAGGGACCATATCATACAACTTTTCCACATTGTTTTTGCTTAGTGGTGTGGACGTGCTTAATGACTTAATACCTCCAACAAACCCGGTGCAGACTTCACGCCCCCTCTGACCACATCCTAAATTGCATACGGAAAATGGCGTGTTTTCCACAGCCTGGACCCGGTCCAAAATGGGCATAGTTGATATTTACCAAAGCAAAATGGAATTAGACCGTTTTAAATGAATTATGTGGTCTTTGTAAGATGTTTCTATTACAGCATGAGTCTTTTATGGCCAGACAAGTACAGGTTACATTAGAAACATTCTGAGTCATGACCTTTAAAAGAGTTTGGAACATTTTAAATTGGATATGTGTAATTTCTTACTTATTTCGTTTCAAGTAGGCAATTTCTAAAGGCACACAGGAACAATTCAGGAACAACAAGCAAGCCCTGTAAGAGCAAGTATTGATACAGCAAATTTTAATACATTGTAAATAGCTGTCTCATGAAATTTCTTCTAAACCCAAGGCTTATTTACTGTGTTCTAGCCAATGTCATGAATGGTTTCTCAGAAGTTATGCACTATCCAGTAAGCAAGTAATATTTCATTGATTTCATTAAACTGAGCTACTCTAACAGCCAAGGACAGGTTAGACAAAGACATTTAACTTATTCTGCAGTGTACCACTATTATTAATTTATGCATTCAGATATAGGTATAAAACTTCATAATAAGGTCAAATTTATGATCAACAATGTGTGATACATAGAAAGCAATGAATAAACCCCTTTTCAGCAATTAATATGGCAAGAAGCATTTTAATCACATTGTGAATTACTTTATCTTGATATCTCTGAAAAAAAACATTATGGACATGTCAAAGTACAAAACTTTCAGACATATTTTTTCTGGATTTAAGTAGGTACTCATGGGATTTTTTTCAATTATTTAAGAACATTAGCAGATTTTATTATTTCAGCCAGACAGCTAGTGATTTTTAAAAGGCAAAAAAGCCCAAGTAATGGATGAGAGCAGACGTAAGAGCTGGCAAACATATCAATCATTGTAAGGCTAAGCACTAGAGGTGGTAAATGAGTACAACACTCAAAGAGAGGAAGTCAATATACATGTTTCCCATCAGCAATACCTGCAAACACAATCTGTCTCCCTTCCAAGTAACAAGGTAGTTTTAGTATTGATTAAACTCTTCTGAGTTATGTATAGCATCACTAAAAATTGACTAATGTATAAAAACATTTATATTTTACATTTTCAGACACATTAGTCTTATAAAGTTTCCTCACATTCAAAAAATACTATGCAGAAATGAATTGTTAACCAGTGATGAAAAATAACGGATGTAAGGGGGGCTATTTAACATTGGTACCCATCTTAACCTGTGAAGATACCTTATATTTGTATGTAGGCTAACAAAATTAAGAAAAAAAAAAATAAAGTTAAGCTAATTATGATTAATTTGAATTGATCAATAGCTGTGATATGAAATATTACCTATCTTATCACATTAATGGGATATTAGTCAGTTTTTCTTTTGGTGTCATTGTTTTCCAACACACTACATAATATTCATATGGTATGTGATGCATGGCACTAAAGATGCTTAATGAAAATGTAATGATTACTGAAGTGTAAATATATAATATGTATGTGTAGTATATAGAAATTCGGTATAATGCCATTTTTTCACCTCCATCCATTTACCGTATAAGCCACCCATGATTTCAGAAGAAATATGCCTTTTATGCTCCTGTTCTCCAGATATCCCCACTTCTAAAATCCCACTTCAACCAATATATATATATATATATATATATATATATATATATATATATATATATATATATATATCAATTTTATAAATGCTTTTTTTTACTTGGCAAACATTTATATTAATAGTATACTTGAAGTAGTTAGAAGTAACTCTACACAAAACAGACTCTTTTGAGGAGTTCCCAGGATGTATAAGTGACATCAAACATATCCTTGTTATGGAACCATTCAATATCCTATTCAGACCCTGGTTAAACATTTCTATTGTCACTACATATTCATTAGATTTTTTCTTCTTCACTTTCTTTCTGTTAAGTCTTTTTTTTACATAATTTATCCAAATTAATGGTGTGAAACTTGCCTGGAATCTATGAACATAAATATGCAAATGGAAAGCAGTATCTTAAAATGTAAGGTATTTCCTGCATTTAGCTTAAGCCCCTGTTAAGTATCACAATTGATAAGGTTAACAGAGACCATAATGCCACAAAGTTCAAACTTTCCAGATGAACATAGCTAATCTATGGAAAGATATTGTACACAAGGGAAAATCAGTAACTGCTCAGTGCAAGATGTTTTTGTCTCTTATTCTCAAATCTCAAATTCTGATTTCTTTATCATCAGAATTCTCTATATATGCATTGAAACAGTTTTAGACAACCATCTTTGTTTTACTTGCTTTCTCGTTAAAACAAGGAAGGAAGAAAAACACACATGCATAATACTTTACAAGCAACATCCAACATAGGGGCCCATTCAATGCCGCTTCGCGCGGTATTTTCCCCCTTGTGCTATTTGCGTAAGGGAGAAAACTTGTGACTTTTTATCTCGTGGCTCATTGAGCCGTGTGTAAAAAAGCTGAGATCATCTCACTACCGGAATAGACGGGGAAAAAGCGTGCGACCGGCTTTGTCCAGTCTTTGCACAACATTGAATCGGTCCTATAGATGTTATAAGCTATAATACACTCAAAAGAATCTGAGCTACAGAAATTAGACCTGAATTAATTATAAAGAAATAATAACAATCTAAATAATATACTTGTACAATAATGTAGCTTAACTAGTAAACAGTTTTAAGTTACAATGGATACTTTGTCAAAGGACCATATCCAGATCCAGAAATTCAACCAACAATGAAAGTTATTTTTTGGAAACAGACACCGACCAGCGTTATTTACACTGTCACTCAGTATTGGACTAGGAAACATTATCTCTTACCTCTAATACTCTAAGAGATACTCTACTCTAATAAATAAAATTTACCTCCCCTGCATTTCATTATAGTTTTGCTCAGGTGTAAATTTATACTCTTACTCTATAAATACTACACTCCTCTATTTTCCCTTGAATGTCCATGATTCACCTATTTCCCCCTAAATGTCTACAGTGCTCCTATTACCCCTTGAAAGTATGGCCCCAGTTCTACTTTCTCTATTCTACTTTCTATATACTCTACAAACAGCTCAATTTTCCCTGCTTTATATTTTCTATATAACCCCCTTTTACCTTGTATCTATTCTATACAACCCCATTTCCCCCTCTGTATCTATGTAATGAAACTACTTTTATTCCCCTGTATGTATCTTATACACAGAGCACCAAGGGGAATAAGGTACAAACGACCTAGGTCAGGTCTGCCAGGGGGCCTGCACTGGTTTAAAATTTCCTTTTTTTAGTTCTAGCTGTCAGTAACTGTCTTCCAACTGACTGCAATTCCTTTGCCACAGCAACAGAAAGCCTATATAACCAGAATTTAAGTGGTCCTGCTTATATAACTGACTTTTCTCCACCTGTGTCTAACCTATACATCCCCAATTTCTCCCCCTGTATCTTATTCAAACCTATTTTCTCCACCTAAATATATTCTATATAACCCCCTTTTCTATCTCTCTCTCTGAATCTATCCTGTTTAACCTCATTTACTCCCTCTGTATCTATTCTATATAAGCCCCCCTTTCTTATAAAATAAGCTTTATATCTTTACTTACCTGTTCTGTCTTCTATCTGATAGAACTCCTCGGGGTATGTTTACTAAGCAGGGAATTTGCTGGGGAATTGAAAAGTGGGGAAGTTGCCCATAGCAACCAATCAGATTCGACCTCTCAGTTTCATTTTACATACTGGAGAATGTAAGCTCGAATCTGATTGTTTGCTATGGGCAACTTCCCCACTTTTCAATTCCCCAGCAAGTTCCTTGCTTAGTAAATATACCCCCTCCTCTTCCTCCATCCTATGCAGCACACTGTGAATAGTAAATAACACTGTGGCTGCCATTGTAACATTATCTGGACAGCAGTCTTGGCACTGTGTGTTTGTGTGTCACGACTGCTCATGGCTGACATTTAAGTTTTAAAATTCTCAGACTTGTATAGACCTGGAATGCAGCCTCTCCTACTTCTAACTTCTGTAAGTATGAAGTATGGTGTTCTTATGGCACTGCGCATGCACGTGTCATATGTCATGTGACTGATCTCTCAACATATGGAACTAAAATATTCTACAAAATCCATACCTAGAGAGGATCCACCAAATTTGCATGCCTAATCAAGTGGGAGTGGATAGGCATATAGTATAAGGCTGTTCCAAATGGATTTATGATTGGACAGGAGCAGATCCATATGGAGAAGTTAAAGTATGGCTCTGGACACGTAAGGTAGGGTAGTTCACTTCCCTCTTTTGTTGCCGACTTTAAGACTTCTATGAATATGGAGTATGGATCTAGCCCAGTCGTTCCCAAACTGTGTGCCTAGGAACTCTGGGGTGCCGTGAAGCTATCATCGGGGTGCCGCGGAATGTTTTCTTCTGACGTGGCGTCGCGTTCCTTGTGCAATTTTACGTCTTGTTTAGGAGCAACAAAAGATTTGATATCAACCTGAAGTATTTCTGTCTTCATCTAAATAGTTATTACACTATAGTAATTACACTATTCTGATTCTGCCTCGACTGAGAAAGTTTGGAAACCTTTGATCTAGCCAGTGACATTATATACAGGAATTCAGTCAGACTATTAGATGTTTTGTGACTTATGTCGATTCTGTAAATCATAGTGTATACCGTATATCCTACTGGAGAGTCTACAGATGCCAGGTTTTTGGCAACAACATATAACAAATGGAATACATGAGTATCTGGTCTTACCATCTATTACAGATTCAGTCTATTTGTCTGATGCACATGTAACTTCTTCCTTCATTGGGACTGACTCAAATAGTGTGTTTTTTATTTTTGTGTCTCTTTGTTTTGAAATGGAAAGCATTTCTGACAAACTTTTCAAATATAAACACCTATTTAGCAGCCAATGTTTTATCAGATGTGATAATGTGGTATTTGTTGTTTTTAAGTACAGAATGAAACAAATGGCAATTATTATCTCTCCAACTGCTAGTGTTCCACAGTATTCACTTATGGGTGGGGAGGAGGGGATTTGGGGTTGATACATAGGGGTAATTACACATATACATGCAGACTAAGGACAATTTAGTCAGCTGGCAATTACCTACCAGTATGTTTTTGAGGTGTGGGAGAAAACCGGAGCAATATAAGGGAAACCTGGGGAGGAGATACAAACACCATATAGATAAGGTCCTGTCCAGGAATCAAATTTACAACCTTAGCGCTGTGCTTTATATAGTGTGCCATCTGCAGACAAATAATATATCCCACATGTTATGCAAGGGTTTGGTAACTTCATTTTTTAGCAATGCTCTGCACCTGCACCTACCTGCTGTCTGCACAATTACAGTACCCATAGTATAGAAGTCTGCAGAACAGTGAAAGATATAGTACTGCAGCAGCTATAGGTTGGAAATGTTTGCCCTACTTAAGTTACAGCTTTCACATTAAGCTTATGCTCATTTCTTGTTAGTTCTGTAAATGTTACTGCAAACTAATGATACAGATGTTGCCCATAGCAACCAATCAGATTTGAGCTCACATTCTTCAGTGTGTAAAATGAAACTGAGAGCTTGAATCTGATTGGTTGCTATGGGCAACTTCCCCACTTTTCAATCTCACTGCAATCCCACCGCTTAGTAAATTTAGGCCTTTATCCCAAAATATACACTGTATCATTAGTAAATTTAGGCCAAAGTGTTGTATAATTCTGAAAGCAGAGACAAATGTATTTTCTGCACATTTTCAACTGATATGTTTTTATGAGCAGGTATTTTATCCTAACACCTAAAGATTATACCATTTTAACTAATTACATTGTATTACCTGCCACTAATAAATAACTGCAATGTATTATATTTACCTGTACATATAATATAATCTGTATTCTGTGATTCCACACAATTATGTTAAAACTTTGCTTTGAATGTTGCATTATAATAAAACTTCATTGTTAAAAATAATCTAGGACATATGCTTGCTAGATGTGTGGAATAGAGAACCTAAAGTTCTTTAATAAAAAGTTATATACTCAGTAACATTAGATTGGCAGTGTGTGAATGTCTACAAAAATGGACTTGACTTTTCCTGACTGAACAGTATAATTATATTGACCTGTTGATAGTTAGAAATCTACCACTAACCCTAACCAACTCCTCTATGCAGCCTATCCCTAACTGTTCCTACTCTGCAGCCTAACCTTCTTAATTGCCTCATCTCTGCAGTTCAAGCCAATAAGATAACAGCTTACTAACCTTACCTTAAAACTGACATTAAATATAATACCTGAATTAAGGGCAGAAGTATCCACCCTATTATCACTGAATTCAGAGGTGTCAATCCTTTGTTCATCCTGATGGTAACACCCTTTTAATATCATTTTAAACGAATTTATATTTGATTAATGCACTTCTAGACAGGTTGGGGTGGGAATTTAGAAGTGAATGGAGACTTATAGGCCTCTATTTATATAAAGCATACGTTCACTGTGAACAATGTGTTGCAGGCTCTCTTTACCTCATCGCGAGCCTGCCAGCATCGTCCACAGTATTTAAAAAAAACTCACCTTTCAGATGAAGTCCCATGATGACATGCGAAGGTGTCCTCATGGCGGTTTTCATCTGATGCCTGATGGCTTCTTGCGCATGCGCAGAAGTGATATCAGCGCTGTCAAAGTGCTCTGTATATATATATATAGATATAGATATATATATATATATATATATATATATATATATATATATATATATATATACACACATTTTTTATTTCATAAACTGTACATCCTATATCTTCTCCTAGATCTAATCCACAGCATGTTGTTCAAATGAGCAACATGCATCTGGTTTGGAGAACTGGAAGATTTGCCCCTTTATTCATATTTTTATTATTATTTTATTACATTTTTTTGGACAGGGACATGGGGAGACGGAGTGATGGGAGACATAGAGGGAGGGAGTGAGGGAGGGGACAGAGGGAGGGGGGATGGAATCCACCCAATTAGAAGAGGGGGTGGAAAGCTTGTAGGTTGCTATCACATGTTGCAATGGCAACTTCCACTACCTCCGCCAGACTAAAGCCTCCGCTGCTAGCTATTATTAAATATACGAAAGTGCCGGCCGTATGCTGAAGAACAGACAGGGGATGACATAAATGATCATTTCCACTGGAATGCTTGCTTTTTAAATAAGATTATTATTATTTTTATGTGATAGTGGCAGTTTTTCATGAAAAACTGCCACTATCACTTACATTCGATCTCTTTAAATAGAGCCCATAGTAGTTCAATTAAGTTGGTGGGAAAGCCGGTATGTCATACACCCATATATACTCTCACTTTGATACCTACATATAGAAAAACTGGCACTTTGTGGTAAAGACACATTCATTTTAAAGTTGGTATGTGGACACTTACAGGCTTATCAGTTCATTGTACTTAGGAACTGTGATAAAGCTGTTTAGGCTAGTGACAGAATGAAGCAAGGGTCTTTTCAAGACCCGTCAAAAACTAGATAGACATTTAAATGGAATTTGTGGAGGTGACAGCATAACTTAAGTATGGAATGCTTCATATTATACTATTAGCCTTGCTAAATGACTCAGGCAAAAATAACTTTTGGAAAGTGCTAATAATACTGTAGAGAAACACTGCATTAAACAACTTTCTCTGATATATCAAACAGATGGAAAAAGTACATCATTCACACCTATAGCAACACTTTTTCAGTGTAAAGATAAATCATTATTCCAAAAATGAAATGAGAATCCATGTGATAGAAAATTTTAATGCAAACTAAACATATTACTGGATCCAGGTTTTAGGTGCGGAAAATGACTGCACTACTGCACTCTAGCACTGCATCACTGCATCATCATTCTAAAGCTGACAATGCAAGCAACTTAAAACCATTTTAATCAATTGTAAACTGCAGAGACTACGGCTGAAGGAACCAAAGCCTTTGCACATATAGCTCCAACTGCGTGAAACAGTTTGCCCTCAGTCTATGCCCTATGCAAAGGGGCATGTTTCTGCTAATACACACACCTCTGGATAGATTTCCTGCATGCACATTCAGTATCAAACCTCTGGTTCAGGTCCTATACTTCTGATGAAACAATTGATTTGGAATTGATTAGTAATTTCTTGCTATAATCAGGTATTTCACTCATAGGACCAAATGCAGACTTAAGTACTGTCCATGCTCATGTAATAGTTACGCACATGTGTGCGGCAGATGTTTTTTTAGTACATTGCAGAGTTTTGTATGTGTAAGCCACATACAAGGGGCCTGGTTGGATCATTAGAATGGCGATCAGACTCCAGGAAGGGGCATTCCCAAAACTTTGTGCACTGATCTGTTTCGTAAATCTGTGCATGTGCATGCATCCATGCTACCCTATATTATATATATATATTTAGATCCATCCAGACATAGAATAAATTACATATCAGAAATTGTTCTGACTGATGTCAGCTCCTTGCCTATCTGTACCAAAACCAGAATTCTATATTTAAGACTTTTCTGTGAACTTGTATTGAAATGCTTAGGTGTGTCCTGGCTGTCAGAAAACCTTTTGTGAGAGTGGGATTGGCTAAATTGTGAATTTAAATAGCGCAGACTGGCAGATGATGATCCTGCTACATTTGTTGCCCAGGAATTTAATTGCTGGAAAATCACATTTATAAAATGCCTTCAATATGTTTTTGGTTTTGTATGGGCTTTACTGAATTGGCATATATTTTTTTTTACTTTCTTGAATTATTTTGCATAGTGTCATAAAAAGATAATAACATAACATATTGGAAAACATTTTTTAAATTAAATACAAAACTTAATCGCTGTGTATTTTTAAACTACTTGTGTTATTTAAAATCCTGGTATGTTGCTTTTATTTATGGCTTTGAAAATAGCTCTAAACATATTAAATAACATTGAAATAAATCTTATGTAGTGATCTATAAAGTGAAGTAGGATACCAACAGTAGGTTGAATATAAATGTGTACATAATTAGTTAACAAGACATTTTCATAAAACCAAATAGTTTACAAGGGCCAAAAAAGCAGAATAATTCACTTTTTATTATGTTAAAATGACAAGCAGTAGTATAATGATTAACTTGATGGATGTGTGTCATCCTTTAAACTCATTAATTTTATTATATTACCACTATGAAGCATTATTCTGCTGGAAAAAATACCATGAAAAGGGCCTAATTAAATTTAATTAGATACTTAAAAAATAAGTTGTTTGCTCAAATGAAGATTAAACGAAGAATGAACTAAACTCTTCCATGAATAAAAAAAATGTGCATTTATATTTACTAACAACATGATTAATATGCGAAATGAAGTAGTGCAAAATAAGAAATCTACATTTTAAAATGTATGTGTCCTTATTCTAAGGGGCTAGGATTACAATCCCATTTTACCCTAACCATCTTTCTCAGGGGCAGTAAAATCTAGTTAACCTTGACAGAATTTAGTGGATAGAGACACATCCAGAAACATTGGTTCTTTAAATATATTATCAATAATTAGAATATTAAAAGATTTGAACTCAGCTAAGTTTTGTACGGGTTCTCTTTGTTGTGTATGCTGTACCTCTGTATGTTTTTTGACACTTTATCTGACTTTTTTTTAGCTGACTTTATTTCATTTTTTTTTTTTAGAAAATACTTGTATACCATATGTCATTCATGTGTCTTCATAAAGGACATTGGTGGTATAATTTTAGGAGTATTGATTTCCAGTAACTCCTACTGATATGTCAAGCCAACAATATGGTTTTTTTTTTTTGATACACTCTAGTCTGTTCGAATTATATATATATATATATATATATATATATATATATATATATATATATATATATTTATATCTCAAAGGTAAACTGCCCCTCACTCTGTTTTACATATACGCTGTATATGTAGTGTGCAAACAGGATCACTTTGCCTACGGTCCTTCCACAGACACTTTATTTGACCCTTACCCTAGCTCTTACTCTAACCCTAACTTATAGTTGGCTTTACAGCTAGCGATAGGGTTAGAGCTAGGGTCAGTGTTAACTCAGGTTAGGGTGACAAAGTTACGTGTCTGTGGGGTGGATAGAGCATAGTGACAATCACCACTATGTTCTGTCCCTCCTGTTCTGACTATGCCCTGTGTCCTGACAGACACATCACCCTGTCCCTTGCTGGGACACTATGGAGAAGTGATGTGCCTGCAGGGGGAACAGAGCATGGTGGCGACTGCCTTTATGCTTTGCTCCCACCCTGATCGTTTTATCTTTTGGAATTGTTT
Source organism: Platyplectrum ornatum (assembly GCA_016617825.1). Lineage (NCBI taxonomy): Eukaryota > Metazoa > Chordata > Amphibia > Anura > Limnodynastidae > Platyplectrum > Platyplectrum ornatum. The sequence goes on along the minus strand of JABWIB010001742.1, from coordinate 39,319 downwards.
TTTTACTAGTGAGTCAATAAAATTTAGTATGACAGTAATTCTGTCTAGGATAACATGGTGTACACTCTAAATCATATAAACTAATTTTCATAATAATTATAATCATCATCATAAATCACTACCCAACATTATCCCATAGGTAATAGTACTGAAGAGGTGATAAGAATAGGAGACAGTAGCTGAGGCAAGTTTGAAGTTAAGGAAAGATTTTAAAGGTCTTCAGAAAGCAGCCCCCTAAATTATCTTAACAATAACCAAGCCAACACAATCGTTCTCCTACCTACAGCTATAAAAGCAACCAGTGTTGGTCACATTTGAGAATCAATGTTAAATACACAACTAAGAACAAATCCAAACTCCTATGTTCCTGTAAGGGCAGTGCAGGAGTGGAGGAGTGAACTCCCTTGACACCCCTCTCTTGCGGTCGGAAAAGACCTTATCACCTTCAATTGGATCAGTAATTTGGGTAGGTGGGGAAAGAAAGACTGGTCCATCAGGCGGAACGCAAAGCGCACGGTTCAATGTTCTGTGCGCTTAATGTTCTTACCAAGAACATATGCAGGGCATTTTCCACATCTTCTGCATGAGTACATGTGGAAGTCTTTGAGCAGACCGCAGTCAGGATCCGCACCTTAATCTTATATCTCTCTGTGGACTCAATATGCCCGAGGTTTGCACATTAGTTGATAACTGGTGATTTGGTCCTGCATAGCCTTAATCACATGTAGATTCCCTTAAGGACTATTACTGTCGGTCATTCAAATGTTTTGTTTTTGCCAGAGCCGGATTTATTACATCTCGCTGGTATGCACCCTCCCTATGAGGCATCACTGACTTTCTGCTTCTTCTTTACCCCCAGGGCCAGCGCTAGGTCTGCGGGCGCCCTAGGCAGACCTAGCACCACGCCCCCACGACGTCACATTGCTTCAAAACCACCGCGGATGGCGGCGGAGTGGTCCTGTCCGCCCTCCCGGTATTCAATTAACGCTTTAAAAAATAATTTATTCCCCCCCCCCCTCGCCTCGCTGCCGCCCCTTCCCCAGCCGGACGCCTTAGGTGAAATCCTGACTTTGCCTAAGGGTGCGCCGGCCCTTTTTACCCCATAACTACACATTATTGTGAAGTCTTAAAGATCGGTCAATAGTTTTTGAGCACATATTAATGTAATTATGAATTCAAGTATTTTTCTATTATTGGCGAGCAGTAAGACATTTAAGGTTTATAATGTTTGCTAATGGATTTTTTTATTATAACTTACAATGTCCTTTCCTACTGCCATTTACTGCTACATTGTTACATTAATATGTATTCCTTTTGTAAGTTCACAGTGTTACCCCTTGAAGGTGGTGACAGCCTATTATTTTTCATATATTACATGCCATCTTAACAAGAAACCTGGAGGAACAGCTAATTATATCCTTTGCAAATGAATGAATAACGGCTTTTGTAAACCAAATATGTACCTGACATGAATAAAATATTTTTAAAGCTTTATACATCATTTCTATTTAGTATATAGTTGGTAAATTTGGTAACAATTTTTTAATAATATTTTTCTTTTGCAATTTTGCAACTTAAGTTTTATGCTACACTCTCACAAATCTTTAGAAACCTTGATTGACATTTTATGGTCTTGAGAAAGAGAGTTTTGTGAAACTGACTACTTAATTACACATAAAATAATACAGGGGAGTTAAATTTCATAAGTTGCAAACAGTATTAGAGTTGAGAGATGATGGACCTGATTTATACAGCCAGGCTGGCGGAGTCGTGTGCCGATCACATGTACCTGTAGTAGTTGCCGGCTTTTATGACTGCAGTGATCGCTGCATGTATACATTTGCAGAGGCTCCTACTAGAGCAACTGCGATTTTAATCTAAATGCAGGGATGAGGGACATATGGCATGCCCCTCTCCCTGCACTCAATGCATTATCAGCACAGCTCTGAATCAAACGTAGCTGGCAGCCGCAGGAACTGTGAATCAGGTCCTTTGTTTCCTAGTACCTGTGTACAAAATTTAAAAATTAAGTAATCTCCCTGCATGCAAACACTAACATTCATTTTACTTCCCCCGCAATTCAACATGATTTTAGTTTGTGTATATATTGTGGTACAGTGTGTGTATATTGGTAGATTTGCCATTAATATTGAAGGTGTTTTAGTCAATAATGAAAAAAATATTTGCCGCGGGGCTTGTCGGGAGATGGGCGTGGCTTGATGGGACTGGGCGTTGTTTTGGGCGTGTTCAGGGGTGCGACTTTGTGTCCCGATTTTCCCGGGACCAATGTTGAGAGGTGTGTTACAAGTTACTTTTCAACTGCAGAGCAAATGAGGCCTGATTAGACCTCAGGCTTTATTTGGCTTTTATTTGAAGAAAAAATCAGACACTATGGGCTGGATTCAGCTTTTCACTCTCATGACTTACACTCATGAGTTACACTCTCATGGGTAAAACCATGTTGCATTGCAGGGGAGGTAAAATGAATGTCAGTGTTTGCATGCAGGGAGAATACTTTATTGTTGCATGTTGCACACAGATACTGACCAGCATTACTGTTACACTGTTATTAGACTTGTGCTGGAAACTCTCATCTCTCAACTCTAATACTGATTGCAACTAATGACATTTACCCCCCCTGCAATTCAACATGGTTTTGCCCATGAGAGTTTAACTCATGAGTGTAAAGCTAGGCACACACAGTAAGATAAATTGTTCCAATCGAAAGATTTTTTCAAGAGTGGGCAAAACCATGTTGAAATGCAGGGGAGGTAAAATGAATATTAGTGTTTGCATGCAGGGAGAATACTTTATTGTTGCATTTTGCTGAATCTGGCCCTATGTGTTAGATTCAGATTTACACTCTCATGACTTACACTCTCATGACTTACACTCTTGTGGGTAAACACTTACACTCTCGCAGGTTTTGCATGTTGCACACAGATACTTACCAGTGTTACTGTTACACTGTTATTAGACTTGTGCTAGAAAACATCATCTCTCACCTGTAATACTGATTGCAATTAATTCAATTTGCAATTCAACATGGTTTTGCCTCATACTAGAATAAATCATGAGAGCCTAAAGATCTGAATCTGGCTTTATCTCTTCAGAGAATAAATACTGTACTGGGCTGTACTGTGGAAACTGCTGAGACAGTTACTTCCCAACTGTGCCAATTACAGCATCCTGACTGTCCCACTTTCCTGTTGGCCTGCACTTGATTAGGGAAAGAAACAGGGCTTTAAAAAAATGTGCCCCCCTCAAATATAAGAGCTGCCTTCTATACAATCAAAAGTGTTAATATATATATATATATATATAAATAATTTCTCTTTACATTATAGATATTAAAACCACTGGCATTTTATCTATTGTCTATTATATCCAGGCACATATCACAACATTAACTAATTTTGTGTCACTGTATAAACAGTGTAGATTGGTGACAATCTGTTAGGGGGCACCAACCGAAATCTTCCCTAGGGCAATAAATTGGCCATTACCAATTAAATAAGTCATTATTTTATCCCAATATTTCTGTGGGGATCTTTGACTGTAGAATCCTGTAGAATCCTTCATCACATTATTTTTGGGGTGCCAACCATCTAGCCTGTTATACATTAAGGTATGAAATTGTGTCAGCCCTTGGACATCGGCATTACTTGTGGATGGTGCAAATGTTTTGCCTGTTTCCATCTGTGCTCATCTGTGGATCAAGAGCACTCTCCCTTTCTCCCCCACATCAGGTCCTACAGAATGAACGTGGTTGAAACTTGCGTTGCTTCCGGGTCTGAACTAGTTTAGATTGTGTATCCATTGAAACTAATCGTACAGTATAAGATCAAGCTGACATACGCTCACATCTGGCTTCTTCCCCCACTGTGGTTATGTATTTATAAAGTGTACCAACCACCTCACACAGTGCCCATTAAATAATTAACTATTATAATAATCATGCTGTGACATTATGATCTCTATAAATCTTAGTTCTTGTCAGTTTCCTTCCTATTTTTGGTGTACAGATAATGAAATTGTATTGCATGCAAATAGAAGGTTAAGTAGCCGGGAAGGAAATCTGACTACTGTCACTCAATGTAAATGAAAGCTGGGAAATTAATTTTGTAGTATTATAAAATGAAATTTGGTCCTACAGAGTGTATAGGTATGTTAATAAGAGTAATAGTAAACTATTCAAGCAGTGTAACAAGGCAGAACTCGGGATAAGAGGAGGTAAATGGAGGTTATATATGTGTTTAAAATTGATTATGCTAGTGCTAAATGAAAATTGGAGCACGTATGTGCCTGGACAGCTTTACTAGCGGGTACAAATGGGCATTAAACAGACCCTGCTTTACTACCAATACCTCCTCGCACATTCATGCGGATGTCGGAAAATAGAAAAAGAGAACATAACTACATACCTATCAGCATTGCATCGTGATAAAATAATCCCCATCTCCATCCAAGACCCACCTCTTCTCTTGAGTTTTGAACAGTTTACTGCAAAATAAAAAGAAATAGAAAAAGCAGAACAATCGCCTGCAATCTGGACTGTTCCACTGGAATTGGGACACTTGGCACTGAAATTGGGACTGTCACATTTTAAAGATATCATTTTTTTTATATTATACCCCCTGCATCATATACAAATTTGTCAGTTTGCATTCTTTTTTTTATAACTTTAGGTTTAGAACGAAAATAATGTTGGTATAGCTTGCAAAATAAATAAGGGAAATATCACCCTTTCATGTGAATTCCTTAGTGTTTTCGCTTTAAACTATTCCATTACACAAGAGATTATATCAATTATCTGATTATGCTAAAAACACAAATCAGCACTGATTAATTTATAAATGCAAACCAATAAAGATGAATCTAATAGTGGATCAGGTGTTCTGTACATTACATATGTATTTATGAAATATACAAGTGGCAAGCTTGCACGATATATATGCAATAAGTGTGCTAGTAGACACATTTTATAATATTCAAATCAATACGTTGGTAATGTAGGGGTGTTGTCCATACCAGATTCAGTCCTATTAATTTTATTTTATAGTTTTGTATAATACAAATCAGATTGCTCAATAAGGGAAGTACCTCACCTTTTTAGAATATTTAGCAAATACAATTTAGAAACTATGGTAGGTTTCTGTAGAAAAATGGGGAAAGCTTGTACGTGGGAGAGTATTTCAAATAAATTAAATTGCCCACAATAGTCATAAATGCCACAGTATAGTATCCTTACTTATCCCCCTAGTTATTATTGCTCTGAAGATGATGTTGTGTCATAATATAATCAAGGTTGGAAATAACGTTAATACTACTCTTCATTTGAAAACCCTATATCACTATATATTACCTGACTGATGTCTCCAACACTTTGGCCTAAATTTACTAAGTGGGGAGTTTGCAGGGGAATTGAAAAGTGGGGTTGCCAATAGCAATCAGATTCAAGCTCTCAATTTCATTTTACATATTGGAGAATATGAGCTGAATCTGATTGGTTGCTATGGGCAACATCTCCACTTTTCAATTCCCCGGCAAACTCCCCGCTTAGTGAATTTAGCCCTGGTCTTGGTTGTACACATGCAAAGTGAAAACAAATGCTGTGCTTAGACCTGAATAAAAAGTGCTCTACATCAACCCCTCCTAGCTCCTATTGTGTCCTCTTCCCAGTTTTGTGGTTCCTGAGCCTGAGCCCCAGGATTCTCCTCAGACCCACTTTCCCTGCAACATGCATTTTCCCTCCAACGTTGTTGATGCTGTTCCTTTCCTTTTCTATGGCTTGTTTGATCTCTTGGTCAACGTCTTACTGGGATGTCTTCCTACGGAATTCCTGAACTCGAGATTTATCTTTTTGGGGCTTCTACCTCCATCTCTCTAAATAGCTCCTCACCCTCCTCCAGGGCGGTCTCCTCAGAGTCTAACTCATTGGTTCTAGATATAAAAAAAATTTATATAGGAGAAACTGTTCCCCTAATAACAGTGCTAATCAGGTGGGATTCTAAAAGCTGCACAAAATAGGAAATTCAAATGTTTCCTTAAATATAGAATAAAAGAAAAATAACTTATTGCGCGCTAAAAAACCCGATGAACTAATAAGAGTGGCTGAAATAAAGATTGGAGCGATATGTAACACTATAACAAAATTTAATAATATAAACAAAAACATACAATATTAAAAAGACACCAATATAAAAACAATTAAACTCTGCAAAGGGTCATAGGACAAATATAGACACACCTGATAATGTGTATAGAATCAATCCATATATACTCTTGTGGAGTGGCCTACTCCCAAGAGCATTAGATCCAAAACGATTAATATTACTGTTTGACAGTTTGTTGTTACCTGTCCCGTTGAGTTGAAATAACGGAGAGCTCAATCCGTGTTGGTTACTTGTAGATTGGTTAATATGTATGTGGACTTCAAACTGTTATCAGATGGTATCTCTTAAAGGTGAACTTGTCAATTACCGGACCGCAAATGAACCGGGGGTGCTGTCTCCGAAAATAGTACTCCAAACACCCGATGTCTGGGGAGAGAGGGAGGAGGGAGAGCTGGCTCGTGCAGCTTACCCGCCAGACGCTGCGGGAGATGTCCTCGATAGCTTCCGTGTATCTGGAGCACAACTCTCTAGTACTCCTCTCTCATACTCCTCCGGCTTACCCGCTAAGGACTGCAGGAGATGTTAACAATGCCTTCAACTCCACCCTCCGGCACAGCTCTCCTCCTCGACATTCAGTAACTCCCCGCTGTGCGATCCAATGATGTTCTATGGCAAGTGCACCAATATAGAGGCTTTTTTTGAAGTATACCACATAGAAACAACCGTCCCTGCAATTGACAAAGTCCTAGGACCCGATGCTTGTAAGAAAGAGGAAACAGGACGAAACGCGTTGCCCTGTTTCCTCTTTCTTACAAGCATCGGGTCCTAGGACTTTGTCAATTGCAGGGACAATTGCAGAGTTTAATTGTTTTTATATTGGTGTCTTTTTAATATTGTATGTTTATGTTTATATTATTAAATTTTGTTATAGTGTTTCATATCGCTCCAATCTTCTACTCCAATCAGCCACTCTTATTAGTTCATCGGGTTTTTTTAGCGCGCAATAAGTTCTTTTCCATTGGTTCTAGATGCCTCAGACAGACCAAGCGTGGTAACGACTGTCTGTTTCTCCGGTGCCTCTAGCACCTCCCTCCCCTCTTGGCCTGTGGATTAGTCTCACTGTCTCCTGCCTGGAGAGATTGGTATGAAGTTCCAGCACAAAACTGATCTGTAGCAATTCCATACAGGGCCATCCGACACCAGGCACACGGGAGCCACTCAGAATTATCTGGCCATAAATAACACAATATAACGGAATCATTTGCAGCCAAGTTCATAAAGTTATGCATATATGCAATCAAAAAATATACTGGTATAGGACTGGATCCAGGCCTCAACCTCTGCTGCTAAGCTCCTAGTCAGCAGGAGGTAATCAATCAATGCTATATCCTAACTCCCTGTAAGATTTCTACACCATGTAAAATGGGGACAGCTTGGAAATCTGGAGGGGGTGTAAGAGCTCAGAAAAGTATTTACTGTAAAATCTGGTTTAGAAATATATAGGTATATATATATATATATATATATATATATATATATATATATANTATATATATAGTAATATATAGGTATAGTGAGTTATGGCACACTGATTTATAAAGAATATTTCTTGCAGGAACACGATACACAAAACATTCATTAGTTGCTTAGTCTGATCAGAGAAAAAAATCATATCTGTGAACACATCCATAACCTTTTCTACTCTATTAGTTATACAAGTCTGTACATTAATTTATATCAGAATGCAAGCAAATCTGTATACATAACTCAGGCTAAAATATAACACTTTAATGTACTGTAGTTAATGTTTTATAATACAATACTATCTAAATGAGAAAATATATTTGAATAGAATGACTAGATTAAATGGTAGAATTAATTAAATTAGAATTTTCTAGTGAATGATTTTAACAATTTAAGCAAAAAGTGGATATTTAACAAGTACAATATGTACAATAGAACATCCAAATAGAAATCATTCTAAATTAAGTAATGTGTTAAATTGGGATTATATATTATTTGTGTGCTTCATAGACTTAAACTAGGAGTCTTTAATGACTGTCTTGTTCTATAAGATAAATTGTAAATTTATGTATTATCTTTATACTGCAGACTTGGAGCGCCTTCTGATATCACTTCTTGTCTCTTCCGTTTCTGTAGGCTACCAAAATAATGTAAAACAATGTTTTCACAGGCTTAATTATCCTTTTATATGGTACAACCTAGCACATTATCTTTTTATATTTCCTATTGCAAAAACACATTATGTAGGATACATGAAATAGCATTGTATGTATCATAGGCATTATAGCTGTGAATGATTTTTAATTCACTGTATTAGCAAATACAGCATAATAAAGTTAAATGTCCATTCAAAGATAGATTTTTTTCAGTTGGAGGGGAGTTAAATTTCCTTAGTTGCAAACAGTTTAGAGTTGAGAGTGATAGATGATGTAACACTGGTCATCTGGTATCTGTGTGCAAAATGCAAAAAGAAAGTATTCTCCCTGCATACAAACACTAACATACATAGCAGACCAATGATAAGGCTACCTCTATACATCATAATAATGCTACCATATATAGAGGTACTTCACCGGGACAATCATACGTCACACCATATACTTTTCTGCTCTCTAATAATATAATTTATACAAATTTATACTGTCTCCTCATGGTTTATCCATCAATCATCATACTCAGGTCATTATCACCTGACCTTAGTTGCTACAGTAGTTAATTTCAACTATTCTGGGGTTTCTCACTTTCAATTCAACATGATGTGGCCCACTCCATTGTAAGTTTAGTGGTACATAAGTCTGGATTCAGTGTAAGCAGAAAACACCCATTTTTTGGTAGTCTGGTCTGTTCGGTTTGACTGCTATGTAGCTATAGTCAGAAAAATGCACTTTTTGAAATTTGATCAACCCTAATCTACAGCAAAATTCATTAAACCTTATGTTATTCATATGAGACTGGATCCAAATCACAGAAGAAATGAGATGGATTGGAAATTAGATGTTGGGTTCATGCTTCTTCTTACAACTTTTCCATCTCTCATATGGAGTTGATCGCTCACTCTACCTTGAGACTTCCATACAAACCCATGTTAACTGGAAACAGTGCAAAAATCAGGATGTAAGGGCTGAAATCAGTCTTTACTGTACAACTTGCATTGCCTAACAGAACAGAAGCACTTACACTTCAAGGATGTCCTGTGCTGTCACTGAACTTTTTACCAGGATGGAATTTTGGATCCAAAGGATTAAGATTTGGCAGAGTGAGCCATTTCAGATTGCTATGACCCAATCTAGTAAATCTGAATTTGGTTCATGGTTTTTAATAGGAACAGCGCTTAACACATAGACATATATTTATATTTATAAATACGGGATTGGAAAAGTGGAGATGTTGCCCATAGCAACTTATCAGATTGCAGTTCATTATACATACTCTTAACTGATTTCCATAGTCAACAGCTACTGTTTCCAATTCCCACAGTTTAGTAAATATATAGGCCATTATATTTTGCTGAAAATTAATTCCTTCTGAAATGCAATTTTGTCAGAACAAAAGGAGCACATAAGTTAAATGAATTTAAACATAATATAATACAGGCTTATAACAGTGGCAAGCCTCTGCAGTCAATTTGAACCGTCTTCCTCATTTTGCATACCTATTGCTGTACATACTAAAAAGAATGGTAATCACGCCATTATATATTCACTGTTAATATAGCTGAGAACATTTCACGTCAGTAGTTAATTTAGTCCGTGGTAAGTTCTCACTGTTATTTAATGCTATTTATCACCTGCTGTTTTCTTACTGTGAACATCCTGCATACTCCGTACTGTCTAGAGTACATGGACCTTCCGTGACTTTAATGTACTTAGAACAAAGCCTCCAAAGTGGCTCTATCAGGAGGATTTTGGCAACTTGCCCTTTTTATATTCAAGCCATTTTGCTGCCTGTCACTCAGGGCTTTACAAATTGAACTCAAAGGAGAGGTAAAAATGGGTCTATGAAACATTTTTTTTCTGGGAAGAATATGCTAATAAAGCACCATCAGCAGGAAGCAGGTTGTCTCTGAAAGAGTGTTGTCAACTCTGAATTAATTTTCTGTGTTAAGGCACATGGGGGTGCAGTGCTAGCTAGGATGCTGTAATAAATCCCTTTAGCTTTGTTAATAAACCATGTTTTCCAAATGTAAGAACAGCTATTTATACTGAAAAATAAAAACAATAGCCAGCTGAATTTAAAATGTTTTAAAATCTACTTGTATTTACAATATACTTAATAATGTATCTTCATAAATTACAACACGTTCATGTCAGCAACATATGTTATTATTCTTTGTTGCCAATAAGTTAGTTACAACACTGTGATAGGTGTTACTATGAGTAAAAATAGACTGAGACCGAAAAATACATCTCAAGTGCCCTGATAATAAGCCTGTGATAACTGTCATGAAATGAATATATTCAGTGTCACTATTCCTGTAACATGTGCAAATTGCATCGCTGCTGCATATAATTATTCTTTAAGTACATCTCATTTGTGCAGACGATGAATGTTCCTTGCACAATATCTGAAGGATAAATAATAACCACATAGAATATACATCTATACCAGTGTATCAATTATTGTTTCCAGCCTCAAAGATAGGGGCAAATTAAGACCACTATGAGCCCTATACTCAAGCAATGAGACTCTACATGTTTCAATAGTTTGTTCTGATTTATTCTTATCTACTCATAAGTTCACTCACTGGACGAGATCCAGACTTAGCATAAGTGTTTTCATCATTGGAAAACACCTGCTTTCTGTATTTTTTTTTTATAACATCTGATATTTTTTGTTACCATATTAAATGAGATTGTTAAGGTATGGGTTTATTGATAGAAAACTGGATCCATCAAGTATTTGGCACCTGATCTCCACTGCCACTGCATTCCAATCTTAACACATAAGGAATAGATTTCTGATTTCAGTCCAAAGAAAAAGAAAAAAACACAAAGGGCCATATCCTGAATAAAGAATGGCAGGGAATTCAAGCATGCAGGGCGCAGAAATCCTTGGTGTTTGTGCGTTGCGTATACTCAGAACTGGGAATTAAGAACAAAGGGGTATATTTACTAAGCAGGGAGATTGCAGTGAAATTCGAATTTGGGGAAGTTGCCCATGGCAACCAATCAGATTTGAGCTCTCAGTTTCATTTTACACTCTGGAGAATG
>JABWIB010001742.1:0-27051 GCA_016617825.1 Platyplectrum ornatum | reverse complement strand
TGCGTGCGAGTTGCGCGCGATTTGCGCTTGATTTACGCGCTTTGCGCCCAATTCAGAGTTGCACTAATTGATGGAAAAACGCAAGTCTGCATAAGGCGCACAGCGCAACCATGCACAATCTGCGCGTGCGCTGCGCCCGAACTCTGGATCTGGTCCACACACACATGTATAACCATCTGATGGTGTACAGATCAGTATAAGCACACTTAGATGTATGTGGTTCTGCAAGCTTAAATACGTTCTCCCTGTATTGTAGAAGTTATCGTGATCTGCTTTCGTGATTGTGCTCGCGTTACATCTGACTTGTAATACTTCTGTTTGTTTGTATCTCTGTTTGCTGTATTTCATGTATTCAGTTTACTGCAGTCGTATTCATCCAGTGTCCTTTATTAGCCGTGTCTTGTGCACTAGTTAAAAATTTGGTATACTCCAAATGCTGTCTACTTATATTTTCTGTTTTCTATGTGCATTGTGTTTTTGTTTTCACTAAATATTTCCATTAGCCCTGCCTTGAGTAATTCTATATGTTTTTTGGTTTGTACTGTTAGTACTGTTCTGTTTATCTATTCTATGCTTCTTTTTCAGTTTTGTGTTTATGCTTATATCACTTACCTTTGCTGTTCCTAGTTCACCAGTCTCTATAACCCATTCCTATCTGTAACCCATCCATATCTCTGGATTGTTAATTGTGCTGTTGTACCACACTGCTTCTTTGCAACTCTGGGCATCATCATAGTTGACACAAGAGTCTATAGGTCTATAGCATTAATGGTTTTTAGTAATTTAGCGGCTGCAGAAAGGGGCAGAGTCTGGATGTGACTTGGCCAGAATCTGGGTGGGGCTAGGGGCGTGGCTTACATGTCCCATTTTTGTCCCCTCCCCATGATGTTGTGAGGTATGATATTGTGACCAGCAAAACTTAGATTGGCTTCTCACTATATGAATTAGGGTGAATTCAGTAAGTATGTGGTCCCTTTTCGTCAACTCCAAAAGTATTTCTGGGGATTTCTATGCAGATGGCTGTTAGAAGTGTGTCCCTGTGAGGGGGAGTGGTTAACATCCAAATCCAAATAATTGCTGATCTATAAATTGTTTAGGGATTATTATCTATTTATATAGTTTAAGGATCTGGCACATGAAAATTGGATAATTGAATCCAGTCAATTGGTTCTTATACCAACTTATTCCAATCTGTTGAAAATTGACATATTAACAATGCAACAACTCAAATATATATTTATACTACTCAGTTAAAGTGAAATCATGTTGATTTTTCTCCTAGTGCACAATAGTACAATATGTGCTGTGAATATATAGCACATATGGAAAGTACTAGGAGGAATTTAGCTCTAAATGTTTAAGGCACATCTGTTTTCCAAATCTTGTATTTTAGCCTTCTTTTATACATGGGAAAACCTGTTCAAAACATCTGGATAGCCTAGTCTAAAATAATGTCATAAATTCTGCATAATGTTACATAATTCCCATAGTACAGTATATTTAACTAACTGTAATCGAATGAACAATGAATTTAAAGGGCTTTGATCATTACTTATCTTTCACATGATTATAGAACTCTTTTGGGAAGCGCACAAATGATTTTTAATTTTGAATCTCTTTATGTCTTCACCCTGGTGATGACATTAATTTCCTCTATTGCGTGTGAAAGGAAGCCTAGTTTTATCCTTAGACAAAACTTGTCATGTCTTTTATATATGCAGATGGGGCTTATTAATTCATAGGAGTCTTCTTTCATTGCTATAGCCCTGCCAAACTACCACAAATTTTAAGAACATATAAACGCCAAAAATAAAGGCATTATTAACATCTTCAAATTTAAGAATTTGACAATGCAATACTGCGATAGCATGCTACTCGATAAAGGGGGGAATCTGTAAATATGTTTATTATTATAATGTGTTGTTGTAATTGCAGATCATGTATAATTTAAACGTAAAGACACCAATTTAAGGAGTAAGTGATCCAGAGGTTAATCTTTTGTCATGTTAATTTCTTCATTTCTTTCTATTGAAGAAAGATATTTAAATAAAGTAAGTGTATTTAGTGAATCATCACATGAAACATTATCAAAAGGGCACATATCTTTTGTCCTTTTGACTGTGTTTCTGTGTGGAGTTTTTTTCTTTAGTATGTCATGCCACACACTGATAAAGCAATTAAAAAACACTCCCAGTAATACCAGAATTAACACACCAAGGCAAGGAGTGCGCACTAATTATTGGCAAGTGTGTAGTCACTATGGGCTGGATTCAGCTTTTCACTCTCTTGACTTACACTCATGAGTTACACTCTCATGGGCAAAACCATGTTGAATTGCAGGGGAGGTAAAATAAATGTCAGTGAGTGCATGCAGGGGGAATACTTTATTGTTGCATGTTGCACAGAGATACTGACCAGCGTTACTATTACACTGTTTTTAGACTTGGACTAGGAAACATCAGCTGTCACTTGTTATGCTGATTGCAACTAATTAAATTTACCTCCCCTGCAATTCAACATGGTTTTGCCCATGAGAGTGTAATAGTCATGAGAGTGAAAAGCTGAATCTGGCCCTATGTGTACCTTGAATAGTGTGTAACCAGCCAAGAATGCTAGAAGAATTCTGGGAGTGTAGGAGCAGTTAAATCTCCACATCCAACCATTCATGTGTAGTACAGACCAACCACTCTACACACATGCAGAACATTGTAACAAATCCAATAGTCCTCCAGTCTCCTCCAATGCCCTGGATCTTACCCAGGTTACACTTGAAAGCTCCATACGATCTGTTTGTTATAGATATAAAGCTGTAAAGTGTTTTTTTAGCCTTTTGTGATTAATACTAGTTACTTGTGATCAATTTTGGATGTACCTTTTAGCAATGAAAATGAAATAAAATGACAGTATATTATCTCTAGTTTACAGGTTGATTGTGGCATTACTTTTAAACCTGCACTCTTCAGGATGACACTTGCATGAGTTGACACTGACACTGTAGACACACTTTACAGCACTTGTAGGTTATCATATTAAAGGGGAACAATTAGTCAAAATGATCTCATGTGATCTTTTACATCAACTAAGCTCTCAACTGACTAGTAAAAATCAACACACGGAAGACAGTTCATGTTACAGCAAAATTTAAATATATATATTTAAATATATTAATACTATACTACCCCCCTCTCCCAAAATGAGATGAGAATCATTCATTAAACATATTAAATTCAGTTTAATCTGTCTGCAGTAAATTTCAGCAACACAATTGTACATGTTTGTATGGCTGTAATTTATATTTAGTAACATAAAATTGTATTCTTAGAACTCTTCCAATAGATACGATTTAACATATATTGATCTTGATATTGTTTTTTTTTCACATATCAACAGTAATAAATAGTAAAAGAAATCTGACTTAACGGATCCTACAGATTAGAACAATGCTTGCGATCAGCATTAAGAAAGAAAAAAGACTGCATGCCTAGAATTGAATGAAATAAGTGCTTCATAGGGGAGAATGTCATTTGTGGAAATTGATAAAAGGAGCAAACATAATTTTACCGTCATGCAGGGAATTCAGAATTACCCATTGACATTAATAATACTTGAATTTAATGTGCCATGTAATTAAATTAAATCTTTGTTATTCTGAAAGTATGTATATAAATGTAAAAAGCTGTGCTTTTAACACTTACTCAAGGTCTTTTATTTTTTTCTTCCAGTACTTTATTGTTCCATTTTTCATGTAAAACTGTGTTTGAAATGTGAGACAGGAGTGCTTTTATGTTTAGCTTTTTTTTATAGAATGTATTTTTTGTAGTATTTTATGCCAAATAAATACAGAGATGAGCAGTTCAGACTGTGTTAAAAATCCCCAAAGTTTTGGGGTTCCAAGGCAAACAAGGCAGAACTCGACTCCTCCCAGCAAAATTTTATTTTTAAATTGAAGTAAAGAAAACATTTCCAGGGAATATCTGATCAAGCAGTTCAGATGGAAAAGTTTATTTGATTAGTTTTATATGATTTGGACCCTATATAAGGTGCACCCTATTTATTTGGCATTGATTTGAGTAAGGAAAGTTAAGGAGAAACACCATCTAATTGGTGTTGTGTGGATCTTATAGCTCGGTCCTGTGTTTGAATATATTATATTGCAGCAACTGTAGTGACAATATAGTGAATTTGATACTTTTCATTGTACTATACATTGTACTACCCATATTTATATAATATGGGTCACTCATTAATTTCATTTCCCTCCCTTAGCATGTAAGCTCTCAAGAGCAGAGACACCCAACCTCCTGTCATCTTCCTCACCCCCAAGTCTCCCTCGCCCTCCACCTCTTACACCTCTGCACTTCTTAATCAACAATGTTGTTCTTCGACTATCAAAAGTGGGTCCGGATGAAAGTCTGAATCTAGCCCTATGAAACCACTCTATGTAATCACTTTGTACCGCTACCTATTCTTGTTGTCTTGTTTACTAATTTTATTGTTTCTCCCAATTGTACAGCGCTACAGAAACCATTTCCTTAAGGAAGAGGTGCCCATTTGCAGACAGCAGACAGAAGGTGTAACATTGTGAGTGAAAGGAGTAACATCTGTTTTGATAAAGAAACACTCTACAAAAATCTACACTATCTATTCTCTCTTTTCTCCAAGCACGTTTATAAAGGGAAGAAGACCCACAAAGAAGACCTACAAACAAAAATAAAGAGGAGAAAGCTGGAGACTTCTACACAAAGACTGAAAAACAAGACTATGGTAACGTTAACCACTGGACATTTTTGAACTGTGCTTTAGCGCTTGTAATAAAAGCCTGTATTATTTATATTGTTTATATTTGCAGACAGCTGTTTCTGGGATCTGGCTGACTTAGTGAGAGGCCTCATATTTGCATATTTACACTTTTAATGGGGCAATTATGGCCTATAAGACTCCATATACTAAAAGGTGCTCTTTTTAAGGAGAATGTCTGTCGGCTCCAGAGCTACATTAACAGCCTCTCTCCAAGCCAGCCAGATGCCTGCCCTGCGCTGATGAGGGGCGAGTACCCTGAAACAGCTCTACCTCTTCCTTAAGGAAGTGTTTTCACGTAAAATGTGCCCTCCTTAAAGAGAATGTCTGTCCCCCAGAGCTATAGATATACACCTTTTATATAAGCAGCAACTTAGTTAATCCAGTTATGCCATCAATAAAAGTTTGGTATGATGGTATAACTGGATTAACTAAGTTGCTGCTTATATAACATATAGAAATATGGTTCTTGAAAATTTGCATGTGACCTATAAAAAAAGCCTATACATCAACAAAGCAACCCGAAAAAATCTGAAAATAAACGTCTCATAAATAAATTTCCATGAAATAATCATGCGTTTTTGTGCTTTTGTTGTGAATGAGTCTCATTATAACCTTAAAACAAAATGCACACTTTACATATTAAAAAACAAAATAGCATTTTTCTTATCTAGTATTTTGCTAAGAAATTGTTCAGACACATTGTATTGAGCAATTATGACAAGGTTAAAAATAGAATGTAAATAACTTCTCTGTNACTTTGACTGTAAGGTGACTCTCATACAGATAGGATCATAGAAGGTTATTGAAAATAACCCATACATCAACACGTACTTAGAATGCATTGTTTCTCGCAGCCACAGTTTAAAATGTTTTTAAGTTGTTGCTCTTTCCCAGTATTATTTACCAATTTTCATTATTAGCTTCCAGCATTACATTAGCTTTACAACCTTTTTTAACTGCTAATGAAAACATGAATTTTAAAAGTATAAGGACTTATTTAGATAATACTTGTTTTGTTTAGCTATAGAACTGGAGAACATGGTTTGTTAAATGTAATGAAGTACAGTACCTTTCATTTTGATCTTTCTCTAGGTGGACAAGACTGATTATGAATGAATTATTTACAAAAATGTACAAACCTTTTAACAAAGCCTATTGTTATGGAAGTTGTGTATTATTATTATTACTACTGTTATTATTATTATTATTGTTATTATTATTAATAATAATAATAATAATAATTATTATTATTATTATTATTATTATTATTATTATTATTATTATTATTATTATTATTATTATACTATATTCAGTTTCACTGCCCAACTAACAAATTGCCTAATTTAGCAATCTGGGACAGATCAGGACTTTACGGACTTATTCACAACATACTCATTTCAGGGTAGGTAAAATGAATGTCAGCGTTTGCATGTAGGGAGAATACTTTATTTTTGCATTTTGCACACAGATACTGACCAGTGTTACTGTGGCACTGTTATTAGATTTAGGCCTAAATTTACTAAGCAGGGAGATTGCAGGGAGATTGAAAAGTGAAGATGTTGCCCATAGCAACCAATCAAATTCAAGCTCCCAGTTTTATTTTACATACTGGAGAATGTGCTCTCAAATTTGTTTGGTTGCTATGGACAACATCATGATCTCTCAACTCTAATACTATTTGCAACTAATGAAATTTAAATCCCCTGCAATTCAACATAGTTTTGTCCACTCGTAAGTCATGTGTCAGTAGTCAATAATACGTAAGTCTGGATCTGGTCCTCTCAAGAAATTTGGTAATAAAAAACAATAAGAAACCTCATTGTAACTGATAATACAAAAAGTGCTTTTTTTTTTTACTTTGGATTTTTATTGTTTTATGAAATATAAACAGTACAGAAATATGCATGAATGCTACAATCAGCCATAAGTAAACAAACAACCAGAACTTTAACACTATCAAAAAGAGGACACTATAAAAGAGAATAATAATGGAAAGAGGGAGAGAAACAACCTGGAGAGTGTAAACATGGATTGTCACAAAGAAAGACATACTGTATACAAGAAAGTGCTTATTCCTAAATACATCCTGTATAATTCTGCTACTGCTAGGAACACTCTGGTAGTAGCTGTAGGAAATCCAGGTGTGAATCAAAGAAGTGAACTTTCAGAGACATGTTACACCCCATTGTGTTGCACAATTTCAATAGATTGTCCATCTCTTTTTAGTTGTCATTCTAAGAGGTTCTGGCAAATGTTCTTGAGAGCCTCCAATGCAACTTTTTCATTAGGGTTAAGCAGATCATATAAGTTTCCTTTCCTGGAATTTCTTTCTCAGGGTAGATATATTTTGTCAGTATAAAAATGTGGGGCATTGAGGTTTGTCACTCCTGGGGTTAGTGAAGTTTGCTTGGGCCACTAAATTGTTTGGATGACACTCTTAACAGTGTGGCAAAAAACAAACCCATAATTACAAATTTACAAAACCCACAAAATTATTAAATTATTAAAATTCACTATGCCTCTGTCTAAAAGCACATACTTTAGTGTAATTTGAAGAAGATTCCAGCCTTTTATCCTGGAGCTCCAAAGTTCTGCTTGTCTTTTAGATATATCTAAATAAGTCTAGATAGGTTCAACTATCAGTCTCCTTGGGTTACTGTGCTTTGATTCGGAGTTAATGCTTAACATTTTTATCATACAGAATTATGGATTTGTGTTGTGGTCTTTTTGTTTCTTCTAAATCACTGGAACAGCGAAATTCACTTTCCAAGAACATTTTGACCAGCCTATGTCACATGACACAGGAGAGACAGAAAACATGAGGTGGTATATTTACTAAGTGGTAAGACTGCAGTGAGGTTGAAAAGTGAGGATGTTGTCCATAGCAACCAATCAGATTCGAGTTCACCTTCTCCATGTGTATACCCTGAGGGGTCCAGTTTTTGGCTTGGTCAATAAAGCTCATAGCACTTTTTCACTGCTTTCAATGTTAGCAACCTCAGAGGTCGAAAAAGAGTCAGTTAACACAACTTACCTCTTACCTGTTTGTCTGTCTCTCTTGTCTGCTCTGTCCTCTGGATCCATTCTGCTCTCTGTATGTAACTTCCCTCTGCTCCACATATTATTTGTGTCCTACCTTGTCCCTCCACTCTACAGAAAGTGTGAGACAATATATAAGTCTTGCAGTGTTTTCCATAGCCTTTGGTATCTTAACCAACCCCATACCTCCAAACATTTGAACTGAAAAGACCAGAACAAATGTTTTTTTGCTGTGTTCATGAAAAAAAAATAATAAAAAATAATAAACAGCTTTATCTACTTATCAGGGCATAGGGCGAACAGAACAGCGGGGAATCGGGACAGTTGACAGGTACGTAACTCTGGCAATATATACTTTTTACATTTCAGCATTATCAGTATATAATATTATTTATACATTGTTTCCAGCTATGATATCATCAGCCTACTGGCTGCTTTTTTGCTGCATGTCATATTCTTTCATTCTTTCATCACCTACAATTGAATGCGTAAAACTGAACTACTAATCTATCTGCCAGCCCAGTGAATCTACTTACTTGCCATCTGTATTTCTGTTGACAAGATAAAAAACCTGTACCAATCTAGTTTGCTATGATGACCCATCATTAGCATTCTAGCAATACACTTAGCTTAATCATTGCCACTGAAATATTTGATAGGGCAGATTGTTTAATGTTTTGCTTCTGCTCTGGTACAAACATTTGATATAAAGGAAATACTGGAGTAAGTGATTCTGCACATTTTTTGCCTCTGTTGAATTTCATATTTTCATATGAATAATTCATACATTTAAAGGTATACTTTCATTGAGATAATTGACTGAAACCACAAACAGAATGATAGCAATTACCAGCTTTTTTCACACTGCAACGGTATTCATTGTGTTCTTGTGGTAACATAATAAAGATCGGTTACATATTCAGACTGTAAAAAGAGTTTTTTTCCTATTTCAGTTGTGGCCATCTCGTTATATGTCAATTAAAACTGTGATCCTTTTAACAGCACATTTTAAAATTGAATTTAATTATGCTGTAACTAAAATTACACAATATCAAATACACAGATAGATTTTAAAGCCACAACAAATGATTGATTCAATTAATTCTTTAGTTTTTATATTTTTGTATTTGTATGGACTTGTTTCCAGAGTAAGAATTGAAAATTCTGCAGTACGCACCTTACACTTTTTTTGGTTTTTTAAAGATTACAGAAGTTTGGATCCTGAGGAACTGAATCCACAATGGAAGCTTGTAAAATAAATACATTAAAATATAATTGTTTTCTATACATGGTTATGGAAAATGACTATTTACTGAATTCTGGACCTGATCCTGATCTAGTATCCAATAGCACATTGCTATTCCTATATTATATATGCATTATGCTTAAAAAAACTTCGTTTTACAACACAGTTTACTTATGTTTGGCCTAGTATATATTTTCCATGTTTCAGTTTGAAAAATGACAAATTCAGTTAATACAATTGGATAAAATACAATACATTTTTCAGAATAGCTATTATAATTCTCCTGGTTTATTAAATTGTAATTATTCCGCACTAGAAATTGACAGATTAAACAATTTGCATAGCAACTTATAGGGTTAAATAAATTAGAAGTTACTGACATTTATTTTAATAATTTCCTTGCACCACCTTTTAAGTCCATCATTATAAGATGTACATGCTTCAGTGGTCTTCAATTTAAAATTACTGATGATAAGAGCAAAGTGTATTTCAGGTAACATAAGCTCCAGCTATGACATTGTGATCAGGTTTGATTTCACCGGACCTGCATTCGTAAAGTTTTTGCTACCTGTCACTAAGGATGGTTGGTAATAAAGTAAACCTGACCTTGTGTCATTTCACATAAGTCACACAGAAAGTATTGTGCTCTGCTGAGACATGTGACGCCAGAACCACGCGTCCTTACTGACTGATAAAGGAATCTCAAGCAGTAGAAAAGAATGGGTAAAAAAAAAAAATAACCAAAGCATTTCGCTCTCACTTTCTTTTTTTCCTGTCACTAAATGATTGTCATAATGACAATTCCTAATTAGCTTGTTTAGTCTGCAACAAAGAAGTACAAAGAAAAATAAAACGCTCGATGACGGACTTGGTTTGTTTAGCCTCATCCGTGTCCCTATACTTATCACTGCTTGGCCTTTTATCAGGGCGTCTTTAGAATTACGCAGTTTCCTAATTGGACAAATATCTTAATTTGTTGGTGTTTCTTTTCCCATTAATAACTTCCCATGCATTGAAGGTGGAGGCTGCTCTGTGTTTGCACAATATCATGTCATTCGAGCTGCTATTTTTGAACTGTTATGACTCCGGCTTTTGTGATAATTCTCAAACCGTTGATAACAATTAATTACTGAATGGCTACCCAGTCATAGTTTGGCTGTAGCAAAAAAAGAATGCTATCATGTTTCCAGATTAATTGTAAGACAATACTGAGAAAAATGTTTGTATCTGTGAAATCTAAAGGAAAATGTGAGCGTGATAATGATATGTTAATGGAATTCTGTAAAAGTCAGCTCCTGGTATCAGTTAAACATAACACAGACCCTCCTTATTGGTTTCTAGTAACCCGTTCTTCTATCCTCTCTTCTGTTACACAATAAAGGGAATAAAAGACAGAAAGATATTATACAATAAAGGAATACTTCTATTAATAAATAAAGTGTTCTTTAGTTTATCATGAGTATCTTGAAAGTGTTTTTTAAACATTCATTTTCCATTATTTATCATTTTATTTATAATTTTGTTAAACAAGTGAAAATAAACATTAATACATTTTTGCAACATAAGAAATGATTTAATTCAATAATGAGCTAGAGCTTGATGAGGGGTGGTATGTAGGGTTGCCGACTTATGGTTTCTCCCTTAAATGCTGGGGCCATGGGGGTTTGGCACAGGGTGCTATTTACATAAAGCCACGCCCCCTGGCCAGCAATAGCATAGGATTTTGCTATGGGTGGAAGGTGCTTGATGTCCGGGGTTGAGGCAGTGATACTGTATATGTGAAATCTCTGCCTCAGTTCAAGTCCCAGTAGATTTACCAGTATCTCAGGACAACTGACGAAAATTCAGAGTGTTGGCAACCCTGCCATACTGTAATTTTTTTATTTGATTTATTAAGGACTGTATAAATCTATAGAAATCTGTATAAATCTTAAAAAGTATAAAAAGTTAAAACTGCCATCTCCGTGAAGCCCCGGACATACAAGTAAGTCTCATAGAGACCCTCGCATATATCATGTCTTATCATGTGATATGCAATTAAAATAAAATGATATTTATAAATAAAACTAAGTGATTTTCTATTCACTGTCACATCCTTACCATAAAACTACTATTGCATCTGTCCTGTGTAATGTATATTAACAAAAAGTAAAATAAAAAAGTCAGAAATTATACACATCTCTTATGAACCGTAAATGACAGACTATTGTGCTATTATGTGCTAATGTATTTTTCATGCATTTCTGGATCAGGCCCCTAGTTTATAAATGCTAATAATTTCCATTGTCTTCTGCTCATGGCAACCACATCGCTTCACACAATCTGCACACACCAGCAATGGTGTTGGAAGTTTTCAAGTTATATCTAAACAGCACTTAATTGTAAACCATCTTGCAAACTGCTCACATACGTCAAAATGGCAGACCAGGTCAAACCCCATGGCAAGATGGCAATTGGAAGGGACATTGGAAGGGCACCATCTAGCGTGCATTTAATGACCTGGTTGGAGTCTGTTTGAAACAGCTCTGTTTATAAATACTTTGCTAGCCACTGGGCTGCTCCTTTCGCCCACCCACATAAAATATGCTAGGTGGGCCTGGAGGAAGATTTAAAATATACAATATGGGCAAGGTCACTTAAGGCAGGGTTATAGTGGCGTTAGTGCTGCTAAACCCGCACAGGAGAGGGAAGTTACAGGAGAATTCACTCCCCAATCCAGCTTGCTTGAAGAATTGGATCTGGTCCAAAGTGCTGAACATTGTCTTAAGCTACCAGGCCTGAACTTTTAAGCTCACCCTCATGGCTTAACCTTCTTGGTGTATAATTCTTAACTCCTCTTTTCATAGATGAGCAACAATGCTTTAATTAAATACTTTGACTAATACTGTGCTCACATTGCCACCTCGGCAATATCACAGGTTTTTCACGTACAATCCAACATTTGAATATCCTGTTCAGACTGCTCCTTGGACCTGGGAAATACCATTTCCGATGGTGCTGTCTTGAAGAAGTAAGTAAATCTCTTTTTTTTTTTTCATCTACTGTAATCCACCCAAAATTCCTGGTTGTGCAGTTGTACCCAGGAATAACCCTCTGCAATAGACACAGCTATTTTTTGAGACCGGGTCACACTGAGCCATGATCCGGGTAGTCATAGCATACCCTGCTGCAGTGTAAATACAGTATAAAAGGTATGACAGATGACTTTTTAGGAATGACAGAAGTGTCATTTCTTGGTTTACATACTTTTTACATTGGTCTATGCATTTGAAATAATCAAGAAGCATTTGTTCCTATTTTGCATTTCAGTATAACTCACAATCATGGAAAAAGTTTCAAACAGTTTTCACCCACACCAAACATACAGTATACTGAAAGCCTGACTGGCTTGTGATGAGAGGTCCCGAGAGTGTATGTATCTTTATAGACTGCAAGTTCCTTTGGGACGGAGATTGAAGTGCACGATTAAATATTCTCTTTAAAGCACTGCCTTATATGTAAAAGTTACATAATTTACAGTTACTATCATGTTAAAAATGGTATTATTTGTTATTTATAAATGGTCATTTGTAATAGATTACGAAAAGACTGTTTCCTCTATGATCTACTTCTCTTCTTTTATAATTCTGCTACAAATGCAAAATGAATTGTTGTGCTCCATTACATGATATATGATTAAAAGTAATTTATATTGCTTGACATCAATTTTACAGAAATGTCAGATTCAATCAACATCAATTAATTCAAAACTCAACTTGTAAAATAGAGCTGATTTTAAATGCATTAAATATGTGTCAAAGTTTATCAATGTTGGATTGAAATGAAAGAATCTTTTTGTTTAGTAGTTTTGAAGGAAAATAATTAGCAATAATAACAAAATCACTATCCACCATTACCAAGAAAACAATCAAAGGTAGTTAATTATTCCTACTGATTGCTCCAGTGCTTGAGTAATTAGTGTGGTTTTGACATTGACCCATTCTTCAATGTTGTTCTTTCAAGGATTTTTGTATTTGATTATTTTGCCAATGCAAAAAAAAAAATATGGAGACACTGGACCTGATCCATATCCGTGTGATTTTAGATGCGATGCAGCTTTCTGCAGTTGTCTGTCACAGGGTAGGCGCAACACTCGCACCCGACCCATTACGAATCAGTATTTTTACAGATTGCATTTTGGCTGTGTTTTCATTAGTTAATGTTTTTTATGACCGTTCCAAGCTGTTTCCATCCAAATCCTCTTGGAAGCTTTTAACCTGCAACTTTTCATTGCACCATCTCTGCCTATGGTGCAACTCGACCGGTGTCCACATTTAGTAAAGTTTGCACACACAAAACACTTGTGTTTAATATAATGCAGCACCTGTGCTACAGTGGTTATCTGATTCCTGACAGCATATTACAGGAGGCACTAGTATCGCTGTTGAAACATGGATGTCAATCAGTGACATCCATCCTTTTACATCTTCCCCAGCATAGTATAGAGCTGACTGTCGCTGTGACACACTGGATTCTATGTTGGAAAGATGTAATAAGATAGATGTCACTGAATAACATCCTTGATACTACCAAGAACAGCAGGAGCCCCCACAAATTTGTTACCCAGGGGCCTCATAAACCTTGATCCGGCCCTCATTTCAGATATTTGCATTTAATGTTTCAAACTGATATGGTAAAAAGCAAGCGTATGAGATACGAACTAGTTTCTGACACTATTGCAGCATAACACCTTTGCATGTGAAATCATTCATTGTATGTGTTTCTGGATGTCAGCTAATTAATTGAGGATTTTAGCTAACACACTGTCACCTTATTTTAATACGATCAAGGATGAACTGGTGTAATCTGGTGTAGGTGTAAATGGTACTAACTACATACAGTAGGTATATCCCAGTGCATGGTACATGACATAGGAATTATTTTATGCAATCACTGTAGTGCAGAATATGCAGCCATATAACCCCATGTCGAGCAATTGTAAATATTTGTCTATTGCAAGCATCTGTTGAAAACTACACACATGATGGACAATTTTATTTGTATAATGAAATTTAGAGTTTTGCTCCCTTGCAATTCCATGTCAGGTTATATATTTTCCTTATACCCTCATGATGCATGTAATGTTTTTTTGTACTGCACTATGACCCCTAACTCTGATCTCTCTCTGTTAAAAGAGTAAAAGTACAATGTACAGTGTAATATGCCACTGTATTTTACTGGGTTTATCTATGCATGTGTTTATGCACAATGCAATTGGAATCTCATATCCTAACCCTACTGATGTTAATAAGGTTGAAGACTAGGGCCTATAGAGCTTGAATATGATTGGCTGCCATGGGCAACATCCTTCTTGCAATCTCCTTGCAATCTCCCTGCTTAGTAAATATAGGCCCTAGTCTTCAACCTTATTAACATCAGTATGATTGCATATACTGTAGGCCTACATATCTTTTATGGAAAAAAATTAAAGAAAGAAAAAAAGAAAGAAATGAAGGAATAAATTAACGAAATAATGAAAGAAAGAATATTAATTGCTAACAGAATAGTATAATTATTATAAATATATAACATTACAAAATGTAATCTGATAAGAATTCATATGTAGGCAATAATATTTTTTAAGACCAGGCTATAATGAACTTGTTTAGTTGAGTAGACCATTAATATATATCACAATTGTATCACAAACTTGTTTAGAAAAATTGTTACTGAACAATCAACTAAATGACTCCATTGTCTAAGGCATTTCTGGATCTCAACACTATCATTGTCACAGACAGTGTCAGGAAGTGCCTTTTAAACTTCTCAAGCAAATGTCTGTAAAATAGTTAATGAAACTATGGCAAATAACAAATGTTCTTTTTGTTAAAAATTGTTTATTTTACTGACAGACCTTTAAGAAGAAATTACAAATAAACTGTGTAAAACCCATAAAGTAAGTCATAACAAATTTCCATTCTGATGAAATCATTTTTTTTAATCTCCCTGTATTCTTTTCAAACTGCTTTTGTATCTGACGACCACTATTATCTTCAATATAACAGAAATCCATTGATTTGAATATACTATAATAAATACTGATTACATTTAAAGATTTACTCAGTCAGTAAAAATAGAAAGTTAAATATAAAAAACTATCTGTATACTATTATTGTATTGCTGATTCAATTTACTTTACAATTGACTGTTATACACTGAATTGTTGCACTTTTAGATAATCATGCCAATATTTGAGTGATTTAATCTTGCTGTTGGTTGCTTTAAGTTTACTGCTCATCTGAAATTCTCATATAATAAGGCAGGGCTCGAAGTGGGGGGGTATACGGGGGTATGCCATACCGGCACTTCTCCCAACGTTGTAATTGAAAAACTACAAATCTCCATTGACTTCTATTATATTCAGTGTTTTCATACCCCCACTTCTAAATGTCCATACCAGCACTTCTAAATTTCCACTTCGACCACTGTAATAAGGAATATACTAGACATTTACACAGATATTTAAGTGGACAGAAATAATCCATGTCAAGCTTCTATGCAGGCCACAAATAAAAAGGTGGTTGGCTGAGTTAGTAAATGTGAGAAAGCAATGTAAAAACGGAAGATAAGTGCAATTTTATTGTTAACTATACTGTACTGGGTAAAGAAAGTCAAGTATTTTTATGAAGATAAGTAAGGATTTCCTATTAGACGCTTTGTGGGGTATAGTTAGAAGTCAATCACAGGGATGGAGAGGTATATCTCCTATGGACACAAAGAATACACACATTTTTAGAATGTTTTAACCCCTTTTTTGATGTGGTCGCTTGCTAAGAATAAAGATTTAGTAGTGGGTCACAGCATGGGATTCTCAGAACTGGTTTTAGTTATAATTTGTGCCAGGACAATGGATATCACCTATTGCATAGATTTCTGTGGCAGGAAAGATTTACAGTAAGACACCTGCCCTATGGCTTCCAAATAAAGCAGTGTAAGTGTCCATTGGAAAAACTTGCTTTAAGGCTAATTAAGATTTGTGATGCCTAAATAACTAAGAAACAAATTTGTCTCACTTGCTGTCAATATTGGTTTCGTGTAAATGCGTCTAACCATTTCTGTATGCATACATAACAATGATTTTTTGAGACTTGATTGTATGGAATTATCAGTGACAAGTTAGAAATATTGTGTGAGATGTAGGTTGTGACTAGTCTTAGGAAGTTTTGTTGCCATGTTATTTTTCTTAAACAAAATGTTTTTATTCTTTGTAGAAAAAATAAATCACAAACAGTCCCCTGGGGGAGATTCAATAGTGGGATATATTTTTCTGAAAGCACAATAGTTTTAGAAACCTAAATACATTATATTAACTTGCTGTTTTAGCTGTTATGTCCCAGAAACCCTGATTTCAGTATTATTAATGTCTCTACTTCAGGGTCCGAAGTCCTAGTTTTGTGGGGTTTTTTATTTTAGCTTCAGGCCTGGATAATAAGTTTGCATTTATTATTCTGTCCCACCCAACCCATGCTGTGTTCTGGAGCCAATGACAGTATACAACTTCAATGATCAAACAACTTTACAGAAACTTTTATCCACAAACTGACAAAACAAAGTTTTTTCAAATATTTTTATTTATAAGTATGAAATATTGTACAGCATATGAGACACTACAGTATACATGTGTGTCTAGGCGGCTAGTGGCACTTTCATGTTATTTCCTGAGATTTTAGGGAGTTCTAACTTATATTTCATCTACCAATATTAAGAACTCTTTCCTTCTGAGCTACCACTGAGCTACTTTTTGTACTTTTACACAGAATTTCTATTCATCATTCACAGTTGCTCTGTTCCACTGATGACTACATCTGCTGGGTCGGAACATCAGATGTTGCAGAACAGATTACTGGAACAACAGTGAAAGGTACAAGGTTGCACTCATAGCTGCACCAAAGACAATTTATTAATGGGGTATGGTAGCTATAATAACTTCTGCTAGTCAGGTATTGGGCACCATGGCAACTGGGCAAGCAATTAACAAGGGTTAAATCAGTGGCAATGGGCAGCAGTTGGGGACAGACACGGAAGTGGACACATGTGGCAGTAGTGGAGATAATAATGATAGTGAGGTTATATCACATGTGCCTGAATCCCTCCCAAGAATTTGACAGGAATCACTACTTTCCATGTAATATTATGGCTATGTCTTGGGGTATTAGGTGGTATATTTGTTTAAGCTGCTGCAGCTATGAAAGATGGTACTGAAAATAGCATACAAAATGTTTTCAGGTGGTTTATGTACTTTTGTTATTTGTTACCTGGAGCATAGACTAGCAGAGCATATGGTGATGTGGATGTTCTTGCATATGTTAGAGGAAATGTAAACATACAGCAAACTAATTTAAAGGCTGGTGAATTGAATGCTTACGAAAAGCGTTTTAGAAAGAAACACAAAAAGTGCTTTATACGGATTTTGTGTTTTATATGGATTTTGCAGTTATAGATATGGAGGCATGGATGTGCTTAATAGAGGCGTAAAGACTGCATATGACTACTAGTCCTTTCAGAAGCCCAGTCCTAGTTTAAACTGTCAGTCATCAATTCTGCTTGGGACAAATCATTTGCATAAAATGCGTGTTGCACCAAAGTACTTGGGAATATGCATGCACTAGATATGCTTCGACACACTCTTCTGAAGACCATTCCCCAGCCAATTCTCCTGTGGTTAGGGGTTTATTCAAATAGGGCTGTTGCAAATTTGTTGCATTCAAATTTTAGGGTTGATTTCCCTTTGCCAAATACAGGAGTAATTATTACAGGCCATTGCAAGAATTTGATGTCTGCCAGTATTAGGACATGTTTTAAGATAAGATTAGAAGTCCTTTTCCTTCATCACCTATTACCGATTAAATAATTTCTTAGTTCAAAAGAAAACTGCCGTTATGGTCTTTAGCACCGATCTTGCTCCACTGGGTCATCTTTAATTGATGTTACTGATATGATGGTTTATAGAAAGGAGTATGAATCATTTAATCAGGTTTCGAATATGATGCTTTCTTGTGACATAATTACCCAATTTGCTTGGCCAAATTGTTGCTGTGGTAAGCGTGCTCACTGACCTGCAAAACTTCCTCCATGTTTCTGTTTTCCAACTGACCTTGTCCAGACTATTTGTACTATTGCTATTATTAGGAGCAGTGGCAATCACAGCCAGGAGCCCTTTGCTCCATTGCGCCCGGTGTATTTGTTTCATTGGTCCCAGTTGTTATATTGGCAGCCGGGACACTTCCTATCAGTGCAGGGAACCTGTGTCTGCTGATAGGCCATCCTCCCAATAAATAGACCAGCAAAAGCATGTTGCCATTGATGGCTATAGCTTTAGCTGCCTGTTCGTACTTACCACCATTTACAGTGTTTAGTGCCAGTTTACAGCTATCTTGTTCCTGTTCCTTGTCCTGGTATTAGTTCCTTGTCTTCTGGTGTGAATCCCTTATCTCCTTTCCTCTATTCTGGTCCCTTGCTCCCCATTACCCAGTCCTTGTCCCCTGCTCTGGTGCTCTGTTCCAGGCCCCTGTTCTGCTCCTGCTTCTTTCTCTACCCTTATTTATATTCCTGGTTCATTGCTGTGTACTCTCTGTGCACTTTTCCATCATGTACTATTCAGATAATTTCTGTTTCAGATTCAGATCTGATTCAGATCTTCTAGGAATTCCTGGGTTCTATCATTCACTTGTGTGGTATATTCCATGTGGAACATCTGGTAAAGTTCCTTCAGTTATACCCACTTACCGTCTGTGTGATTCTGGTTCTGGTGTTCTCCTACTCGCTTGCTTCCAGCTCTGTTTTTGTAATGTATTTGTATTATATTTCCCCCTTCTTCTGACCTGTCCTAGGTTTCAGGGGGTTGCTGTCTGGGCCCGCAACTTGTCAGTGAGTTGGCCCAAAGTTTCTGTCTTTGTGTCTTGGGGTCTAACTTTGGACTTCTGCAAACTGCTTTTAGGATGTTATTAAAAGCTCATATGCGTGGCCGCTGTTACGATACAGATGTCCAAGAATATATACTCTAGGAGATCCATCTTATGGGGGGTCATTTTCTCCCACTCACCTAAAGATTTAAAACTTTACAGTGGTCATTGGTATTACATGTGTTATGACTTCTGTTACCTTCTGTTTATTGTATTCCCTGTTTCTCTTTGCTGTTATTGTTTATGATTTGCTATGGGTGGCAGGCGAGGAACTAGAGCGTCCATTTGATGTGGTGATAGAACTTGTGGCCAGTTCTAACCATTGGTGCAATGAGGAAGGGTAAAGATATATAAACTTTACCACCTAAAGTCAATTGGTTGGACTTAGGTTAGCCATTCTCAGGTACTTATTGTGTGCATAGATAACAGGTTAGCAAGTTCTAGTCAGCATACTTGGCTGAGAGATGAGTACAAGTAGCAGTTATACTTTAATTGCTTCTTACTGACTTCAACTGCTATTGAGCCACTAGCAGGCTTCTTCCAAGTCACTTAGGAGCTGATATAGAGTATATATGGAATGTGCACCCTGGGAACATCCTATCCAGGGGTGCGTATTTAGTAGGAACATGTACCTCTGGGTAGGATACATAGTAGATGTACTACTACTAATTTTCCCATGGAAAATGTCCTGTGCCTTTGACTTGAACCATGTTTGAGATGGTGTGTGATAAGAATGTGATAAATGCACAGACAGAATTCCATGTGACTATTTAAATAAGAGAAACTCTCCTTTATTCATTTAAATATAGTGGAACTCCCTGTACAACTACTGCTGAGCAATTGAATGAATGAATGAGCGCCTGTCTTTCTATTCTCTCTCCAGTTTTGGGCATGCTCAGTGCGAATGCTCAATGCTCATTTTCTTTGCTCATATGCCTGAAAAACAAGCGGAAGCGCAACTCTGAGTTAGCCCCTAAGTATCAATTACAATTTTACCACCATCTAATAAACTATACCCTCTTTTATAACAAACTTACATAACTGTGTCATCTCTGAATGCTGTTTAAGTGAGTCCTCAGCCATTTACTCCCATATATATGGTAGGTTATATATATGGTAGGTTTTGATTACTTACTTCTCTTAACTATTAACAAATTTATGTCAGATAATCAACAGTTGAGTAATGGATATGCTTTCCCTGGAAATAAAAAAAAACATGGCAAATGCCTGATATATTTTGGCCATGCAATTATTTAGATACTCTTTCAAAAACAACATCTTCACAAGTGATTTTAATTATTTATTTTTTTCGATGCAAAATGTTATGTAGATGTTTTGAAATGCTCAAAAGAATTATGCAAATAATTTCAAGTGATAATGACTAATAGCAGAATTCCTACCTAAGTACCTATCTATTCCTGATAGCACACATAAAATCAAATGGTTCCTTACAGCCATATATTTGTTCTTAGGGCTCCCTTGTGTGCTACTGTATGCTGCAGACAAATTTAGTTTATGCGCAAAGTAAGTACAACCTAATATATCAAATCATCCTATAATGATAAATGCACATTGCATTTTGTATTTTATTATCACATTGTTGTTGCTCTGAGGCCATTAATACTCCCAAAGCCTTTTAAAATGCAATATATTTTTTGTCTGGATGCTTATTTAATCTATTCTGAGACATGCCTGTGTTTCATAACGGCAAACTTCCCAAATACTTACCATATTTTACCTGGTTTTCACAGTACTGTCTACCCGTTTCTTTGATTATTTTTCTCCGCCTGATTTATGATAACTATTTTATTAGTTTAATAATAAAATATAAAAGAATGTGGAAAAATGAATCTTCCACATTAGTCCAAGTAAATGGTTATAGAAGCAATGTTATTGCTGTTGAAGAGGTAACTGGATGCACAACTGCTAATTGAGGATTACATTTTCTGTTGCTATAACTTACAAAAAAGGAAGTTCCAAATTTTAAACAAACTAACAAAAAAAATGGTAAAACTTAAGGCATCCAGGTATCTTGTAACTAATTGCTATTCAATATCCAACATCGCTGTGATACCTACTCAGAACCTGATATTTCAATATTATTTTTACTGTTATATATTTTGCTAACAAAGTTATCTACTGTATACTATCTACAGAATGGTAGACTTAGGATTACTGTAGTATTTTAATATTCAGATTCCACCCACAATGCATAGCTCAAATGCACGGTGAGCTCTTCTCCGGTTGCAGACACTGAATTATGCACCAGTGGACATTTAGATGTGGTGGTATGGACATTTAGAAGTGTCAGTATGGAAACATATAAAATAATAGACGTGGATGGAGTTTTATAGTTTCTAAATTAAGTGAGTGGGAGAAGTGACGGTATGGCATACCACTGTATTATCCTCACTTTGAGTCCTGGTCCGCATTGAATTCTGCATCAGATGAAAGAGATCCAGGGGTTGAGTTTGGGAGTAACATAGTTGTAAGTGTAGACATGGGCAAAACCAAACATTTAACTGCAGTAAAGGCAAGTTTATACTGAGAAAACAGAAACAAGGTGAAGGTTCCTAGCTCAATTCTAGTTTACAAATGAAATTGTGATTTCTCATATGCAATACATGGGTTCACCACTGGATACGCAAATAGCCTTAGTTGTAATGCAGCAGCATCTGCAATTTTCCATGATTCAAAGTAATTTTTTGTTGATCAATAATTACATTTGTAAAATATATGTCTTAAAAAATCTAAATATATATTAACATCCAAATGTGCTGCAATGCACAGCTATTGTTATGATAGTGTAGCGTATACAGTGTGTTTTTATGAACGTTTTATTTTTAAAATAAACTATTTTAATAATTGTTAGGTATGTTGAGCTATGTTGCTATTAACAATTGGAACTCTTAAACCTAAAAATCCTATTAATAGTATGCAGCACCTGATTAAGGGTCTCAAGGGCTAGCCTAAAACATTCATGGCACCCCTCCCCCATGAAGCTTGGCCTGTCAGTACAGTGGCACTGACAGGCCATGCTCCCTGGCAGTCAAAGCGGTGAGATAGCCTGCTGCGGCCGCTGCAACCTGTGGGGTAGGTGGGCAGGTGGCTTAACATTTTTTTACTTTTATTTTTTTTTACTTTTGCCCTATTGGTTGGACAGAGTGGTCTCCCCCATGGGGGGTATAGACCTCCAAATTCCTAACTAAGCTATTCTGGATCCATCCTAGGCTGCAGCCTTATCAGCCTGTTGGCTGATCAGGCCCTGATAGTTGTTACATTGTTACAGTTGGACAATATGATCAAACCTTTTCGAAAATTGAGAAGAAAATGTATTTTGCTGTGTTTCAACATGTGTACATGGAGGATGCACTGTTCAATGGCTGGTTTACTACATCTGAATAGGGTTGTAATAATTCCATGTAGATGGGCATATCTTTGTTTCTAATTCCCAATGTATGTGCTTTTTTTCTAAAGATGTGTTCAGCTAACACTTTATTAGAAATAATATAATGCCCTCTGGAAGAAATACTGAGCATTTCCTTGTTATTTGCTGTCTTTCTAAATACAATACTCCTTTAAAACATATTGTATAAGTCCTGAATAATTTATTACCTGAGTACACATTTGAGCAGGGAAGCAGCTTGGAAAACAAAGAAACATTATGTCCTAGATGGGAAACACTGGAGTTCTAATATGAATAGTATTAATTTAATATATACAAGTACAGTCCGTTAGCCCTGTGAGGTTTATTGAATCTATATTATAACAGCATGTCTCAACATTGGATTTCACGAGACACCAGGTGTTTTTTATATTTTTTACCACCACACATAGGTAAGTATTCACAGCTGGAGATTTGTACTTGACACATTATCATGTTAAAACCTAGGAAGTTTAAATTTGTGTGCAATTAAAGAGGTCTAGTCAAATTATTGTATTCAATGCATGTCATCATAAGATTCCTACAAATAGATCATTAACATACTGTATACTCAAATGAACTTGCATGGTTTATCATAATTGAAGTGGAATAACTTATTGTCTGTGGCAACTGTTTTAATTAGAAAACGGCATCATAATAAACGCAGCAGGAATTGACAAAATACGATAACATTAAATATTTGTAATAACATTATACCAGCACAATAGCCTGACAAATAAAGATCAACAATTCTTTCATTTTAAGTTCCTTTTTTCTTTTTTTTTCAATTATGTGTACCTATCATTTTTCAAGTTAAAAAGGTGATTTTGAATTAATGGATGCGCACCTTCAGCTGCAGTGCCTGTCACACTGTATATATATATATATATATATATATACAGTATAGTGTCCACTCTAAGGCACTCAGAGATTCTTCCAACAGTAAAAACTGGACCAATTTGTCACTCCAACGTTTCAGTTTTTAATCAAACTGTCATCAGGGATACTAAGAACAATATACACCATCCACCATATATTTATAGTAAAACAACTAATAAACGTACCCACCCCCGTGAAGTATCACCATGCACATGGGACGCCGACGCGTCTCTATAGTGCGTCGCTATGGAAACATCTAAACAAAACATCGTGATTCAATATGTAACAATTCACCCCAGGATAAGAATTTGTAAAATGTACCTGTCGGCACTCTGGCAGTCATCAAACTTTCTGTTAAATAGTACCCCTCTATTTAAGCGTATGCTTTTGTGAGCAACTATTCAGTTATTCCTTAGATCACTAGAAGACTAGTACCAACCTTTTTTCCAAATAGGGTTCAACCATTCCAGAGAAAGGTGTGCTTAAAACAGATTCATAAGAAAGATTATTTTTACTGTATCATAAATACATGTGGCGTTTTCTTGAAGCTGGGTTTCTCCCGGGTCACTTACCCATCCAATGTCTAATGACCCTGTTCACACTGCTAACCAGATCTGGAAACTTGCTTTTCTTTATTCTTAATTTTTTTTTAACATTTTTTTTTAAACCTGCATCATCCCGTTTATACTGATGGTGACCCATGTTGGACATGAGATTAATCTTACCAAAATCCCAGAAACTAGAACTTTGTCGCTTATCCTCCAGAGTGGTTCCCCATTTTTCCATTGAGTTGAGATAATCCACCAAAGTAAAAGACCGGATTCACTCTTCCTACAAATATGGTAAATGACACATGCTTGGAAGTAAATTAAAATGGAATCCAATATTGGATCGGATCCAACAAACTAGTATCATCTTTTGCACGCATGCGTAGATGATATCAGTGAAAGGAAACCTGTGTATAATACTTCCTACTCACAAGGCATTGTTAAGAAGAAATAGAACCAAAATGCCAATAAACATTCAATGAATGCTCTTTAAAAAGAACAATATTGTATTTCAAATACATGATAAAACAGCTACAGGGTATGAATTCCATGGCAAGTGGTGAAATATTGGTCTTTTTCATTCTTTATGATAACTGTAATAAAACATTTCGCCGCTATAGTCCTTTAAGCTTAATTGTATATATTTGTCTCCCATGGTTGCTTTCATTTATACCAAACTTGGATGTGAGTTGATGATTTAAATCTTCAAATTAAAATAGCATTTTCAAAGAAACATTTCCAACTGTGCTGCTAAATCCAAACAAAATTATAGCTCACTTATCGTAACCTCAAAAATACAAAACTGGAGAATGTAGAAACTGCCTAAAGCAGCAAAAGAAGATGATGCAGCTGCTGTCTTGCATGTGTTTGAATAAATTTAATTGATAATCTTTCATGTTGTTCATACATATAAAACAAGAGTACAACTAAGTACACTGTAAGGATGATTCAGAGGTAGGAAGAAAATGTGATCTGCACCTCAGGAAAATCCTGTCACTCCGCAGATGGAAGCAAATTATACATGTGTGGACAAAAATGAGTTGCGAGGGACATTTCCTAATTCTACTCTAAGGGGCAGAAAAAACAGATTCAGGATAGCGTTTTTGAGTAATGCAGAAATCTAAGGGCACATTTTACCTTCTGATTAGAGTTACAGTTTGTGGGCACTTTGGATTGATAGTGCATATTAATTGAGATGTGGTGTTGGGCATACACCAGTCACAGTGATGGGAGTTTCATCACACAAATTCAAAGTCATCTATGAATTACAATGTAAAAAAATATATATCATCCAACAGGTGAAGAGTCTCATTGTAGGTCTGATTTTTAATAAGGGAGTGGGAGTCAGATGTGGTTTGACGGTTCTTATGGCCTTCATGGCCTTTCTCAAACAAAATAGCGATTAAATTTGGGTTGGTATAGTTTTAAATACACAATGGGGCAGACTGGATGGGCCATGTGGCTCTTATCTGCCNTCACTTTCTATGTTTCTATGTAACCACACAGCAAAGAGACAGAAGTGGAGTGCATTCTCTGATGGATCGTAGTTTAAATCTTCAGCGTAGACAGGTACGTTTTTTCTCCAATCTCAGCCATAATTCTAACTCCCACACTAACCTCCCATTCTATGTGCTATCCCCTCCCCATAGCCTAACCCTAACCTTCCCCTGTTATGGTCCAATTCCTCCCTGCAGCATAATCGTAACATTTCCTTTCTATACTATTTCCCATACCTGCAGCCTAACACACACCATCCACTTCTCTGATCCATCACTTCCCAGTAACCTTAACCCTATTTTTCTCCTTCTTCAATTCATACCCTCCCTGCAGCCCAACCCTTTCTACACTCCATTCCCATGCTGAGACGTGACCATCATGTAGTGTTCGTATGCAGGGATAATGCTTTATTTTTGCATTTTGCACACAGATACTGACCAGTGTTACTGTTTATTGGGCTAGTAAACATAATTTATCCCCTGCAGTTACACATGATTTTGCGTAACTGCAAGTGGACCTGCTTTTGTTAGAACTCGGGATCAGTCTTTAATTTGTAACAAGTGTCCAGTTAATTTGCTTTTTGTAATTGTGAGCTGTAATCAAAATATTTTTTCTGCATATAGTTTATATTAATGTCATATGGTAGAGCCAGCCAGGGCCGCCATCAGGGGGGGACAGCCGGGCCTACAGTCCAGACAGGTGCCAGGCCACTGCCTCCTAAAGGCCTGCCGGCCTCCTGTGGTGATGGTGGCGGCCCAGCAACCAGCTGCAGATGTTGGTCCTAACCATGAGACAGCCTCTGTAAGGACATTTTAAGCAGGCATTGGCAATCTGCGGCACCTCATTTGCTGCAGATTACATCTGTTTAAAGTACAATGTTATAGCCTGTGTTTTCATTTATAAGAAATGCATTATGGTTTTTTTATTACTATATAGTCCAGGTACAGATAAAAGATATTAAAGGATCTTCTAAAACAAAAGTATATTAGTGAATTTCTTTACAGCTAGGATAATGTTAGCATTGTGAGTTACTATATTTGCTGTAGATTTTGTCTGCTGTTGTAACTTATTTTTTATTACTTTTGTTATATAGTGGAAAATATATTCTGTATATTACTGATGTTATAACCTTTTTTAATGGGCATTTTAAAGTTATTGGGAATAGCATGTAGTTCACAGAGAAAGAGTTATATTTTAATGAAGAACCACAGATCTGCATAGCAAATTCCCAATTATAATCATTTAAATTATTCTGCTGGCTTTAAAGTAAGATCTTTTACCACTGCTTAATTAAGGAGAATGGTGGAACACATTATTATTTGCAGTTTACAGATGACTCATTCAACCATTTAGGACCCCAGCTCCTAACCAATGAGTTTTCCTTTCAGATAAAAGCCAGCATAGGGACAGGACTGGACATCAAATGTGTGATGAAGTCCTGCTCATTTATTACCCGGAACAGAGAAAGTCCGGCACTCCATACCAAACAATATATATCACTATGTGTCAGCACATACATATAGAGGAGGTTTAGTTCACAATATAGCTATATTAGGTTAAGTTCACCTGCCAAGCGTCAAGGCACCTCCAGTAAGTGAGTCCCTAATCATGTTGCATTATGTGTAACCAGGATGTCTGTAGTAAGACAGCCCTCCATTTGAAAGTGTGCAGCAGCCA
>JABWIB010001740.1:45404-65534 GCA_016617825.1 Platyplectrum ornatum | reverse complement strand
TTTTATTTGTCCTTTCTAATTCTTTCTTCAGAACTTATCCCAAAAATTAAGAAACCCCCTCCTTTGTGCCGCCCTGTGGTCTCTCCTGACCATGCACCTATGGAATGCATCGTACTCATGAAACAGTGTTGGAATGAAGTGCCAGACAGACGTCCTACTTTCGATGATATATTTGATCAAGTGAGGAGCTTATTTAAATTTGGTTGATGAAAAGCTTTACATATGTGATGTGCAAGAGATACGCCCAGAAACATTTGGAGTAAGGTGGAAGATACCCCACTACCGTGCCCGGCCCCAACCTGTCACCGACCGAAACTGGTGCAAGAGGGGAGGGCGAGGAAACCCACCCCCAACCATGACCCATTTAACCATTCCCTCCCTAGCCCAATCAGCACACCGCTTTGCAGATCAACGAAATTTATTTAAAGGACTGGTGTTCCTAGAGGACATCCCGGCTCTGACTTACCAGATTGTTACGTATAAAGACATTAGGCATTTTACATAATAATCAATTGCAATCACTGTACATTATACTGGGAAACATTAGTGCACAATACTTTGCAGATAACACAGATCAAATGGACAGACATTTTTAGGAATCTTCAGAAAAAAAACAAAAGCAGGGGCTCCAGGGGATAAAGTCATCAAAGTCCTGCATAGCAGATGTCATTTACTATGACTGCTGGGCCAACTTCAGGAACCACGTTTTATGATGCCCGGCCGCACAACCTCCCCCATTCTTCCTGTGTGTACAATCTCTTGGGTGTTTGGAGTACACGTTCCCAGGCCAGTCCACTGTTCGCCGACTCCTCTCTACAACCATCTAAGGGCGACTTGGACCTGCTGGGCTCATTGCTGTCAGATTTGGGGCTGTACGTTCTCACCAGGTGCACTGGCCATCCTGTGGGTATAAATTATATTTTCCCCTCTTCCACTGTATTGAGCAGCGCCCATGGGGAAACAAACGGGGCCCCCTCCAGGTCTTTCTTTGTCTCTGTACTGCGATCTGTTAGATCTGCCCAATCACACAGGGAAGCCACCTGTTCCTCGGACATCGCGCTTCCATGCTGATAAAACCCGCCAGTTGCATATTCACCTTCCATATCTTATCCAACAACTCTGACTTTTGGCATGCTCCAGAACATTTATACTCCTGATGTCAGACAGGCCAAGTCAATGACAAGATGCTAGGCCCGTGGAACAAGCATGATACACAAACAGTCAGACTTCTGGTCTTGCATCTGCATCAGCCAATTAGCCTAGAGATGGCACATCATCACCTCTACTTCATCCCAACAACAAGTCAGAGCCAGACATCTCCCCTTGTGGAGTTCAGCTGACAGTGATATGCCAGTGTATCACACATATATATTACTTATTGTAATTTGTAGTATCTAATGTCTTCTGCCTTCTTGAGATTGCTGATAATATTCATTAAGTTTGTGCATAGCATACTGCACTTCAATACAGTTTTGTTTGGTACATTATAATCTATTTACGCTGCTATAACCACAGCCCACACCATTTCCCAATTCCTTATTGTAAGTAGACCCCTCATCCACCTTGTGTTATTTAGGTGGGCAGGGTGACAAGTCCAGCCCCAGAGGAAGGATTCCCTGGCGTAGGGAACCATGTTCCCTACATGGGGGGATCCACTTGTGCATATTGTGCATACCAGTGCACTTTTATAGGATGTGTAAGAAGTCGGCTGTCTCACTGAGAACTACACTTTTAACTCAGATGTAATGTTCTCCCACCTCTTATGTGTAAAAGACGTATAATATTTTTTCTGCCTCCTTATCTCTTTTCATTAGCGTAGAATACAAAAGTCAAGAAAATGTGAACAACGTTTATTCAATTATTATCGTTGCAGTTTAAAAATATCAATAAAGGGAAGAAAACAAACATTATTGACTCCATGTTACGCATGTTGGAACAATACTCCAGCAACCTGGAAGACTTAATACGGGAGAGAACAGAAGAACTTGAGATAGAAAAACAGAAAACAGAAAAGCTCTTAACTCAAATGTTACCTCCGTAAGTGTGTTATACTTGTTTTTTTTTTATTCAGTAAACATTGTGATTCCCACATGAAGAGACAATGGCCCAAATCTATTAAACAGGAAGTGGAGATGTTGCCCATAGCAACCAATCAAATTCGAGCTCTCGTTTCATTTTACGTATGTAGTGGAATAGCAGCACAAATGCTGTTTCTTCTTTTGTTAGTTCCTGGCTGCAGTAGGGCAGCTGTTCACATGTAAAACTTGTTTTTGCTTTGAATGAACTTAACGTGGAAAGACCAGGTTCTTACTCCATGGATCTGCCAGGTTTAAACTATTGCAATGGTGCAAGCTTATGCATAACATACTATGGGGTATATTTACTAAGCAGGGAGATTGCAGTGAAATTCGAATTTGGGGAAGTTGCCCATGGCAACCAATCAGATTTGAGCTCTTAGTTTCATTTTACACTCTGGAGAATGTGAACTCAAATCTGATTGGTTGCAATGGGCAACTTCCCCAAATTCGAATTTCACTGCAATCTCCCTGCTTAGTAAATATACCCCTATGTCCAATATCAGCACTGTCCTTCTTTGTTTATATTGCTGCTAGGTGCTATACCTATAGTGCACATTGGAATATCAGGTCAGGCCCACAAGTGATCGCAACCTGACCAGAAGGTGTTGGAAGTGTCGGTTAAGTCTGATTAGGATAAGTGCAATGCATATAATGCACAGAACCTCCTGTATGACCCATTCCACCAGGTACATAATACTCCGCTCCTGAGCTTCCAGCTGTCACTCACCTGGTTTTAATAAACTAACTGCTGTATGAGAAATATTCCTCTCTTCAACACGGTGGTTACCATAGTAACTGACTGTATTATACACAG
The DNA here is from genome assembly GCA_016617825.1 of Platyplectrum ornatum. NCBI lineage: Eukaryota > Metazoa > Chordata > Amphibia > Anura > Limnodynastidae > Platyplectrum > Platyplectrum ornatum. Next base: position 62,642 of record JABWIB010001740.1, on the reverse strand, counting down.
GTGGTTACCATAGTAACTGATTGCTTGAGAGTATTTTGTACCTAGTAGAATGGGTCATGTTGGAGTGTCTGAATTCAAAGACATGTAACCAATCAATAGTCCTTGTGTAATTGGCTTTTAAAAGGTAACTTCAGGTTGAAGTGCAGAACTAACCACTTAGTACTAGTACCTGCAGGCACTACTCATACCATGAAATCTGCTTCATTTCCAGATCTGTTGCTGAAGCATTAAAGACTGGCTGCACCGTGGAACCAGAAGGGTTTGATGAGGTTACATTATACTTCAGTGATATAGTGGGTTTTACTACCATTTCGGCCATGAGTGAGCCCATAGAAGTGGTAGATCTTCTCAATGATTTATACACATTGTTTGATGCTGTCATAGGAAATCATGATGTATACAAGGTGAGCGATTTCATGTGTTTAATACATGAATCTGTTATTACATACTTCTAGTAAAATGTCAGTGTTTTAGTAGTATTTATATGCTTTTTTATTACTATTGTTATTATTAATATTATTATTATTATTATTATTATTAGTAGTAGTAGTAATATTATGTCAAGTCAACCTTCAAAACACATTTTTATGCAGTAGCCCCTCAACATCCTACTACTTATGCTACATATGCCATGCATCTTTTGGGTCATTTCAGTTAGGTTATTTCACATTTTGTTTAAATCCCTCACTATTACAGATGTGTCTAGACCAGTAGTTCTCAATGGGGTACCGTGACGCTCTCGGAATGTTTTTTCCGGTGTGGTGCCAAGTTGCTAGTGTTACTTAGAAGTGCAATTTTAAGTCTTGTATAGGAGCAACACAAGTTTTAATGTCAACCTGAAGTATTTATGTCTTTACCTAAATGGTTATTACACTATTTTGACTTAAAAAGTACAAAATGGGTAATTATTTTGTCTTAAAGGAGCCTTGAATGATGGAGACCCTAAGGGTGAGAAAGTTTGGGAACCACTGGTCTAGGCCATTATTTTGCATTGACATCCTGATGCATTGTTCCATGTCTTCCATGACTGTGTTACAGATTGCTGCTCTTATAAGAGGAAGATAGGTAAAAATGATTTTTATGGTTTTGTGGTGACAGGTGGAAACAATAGGAGATGCCTACATGGTTGCTTCAGGCCTTCCTAAGAGAAATGGCAATAGGCATGCTGCAGAGATCGCGAACATGTCCTTGGATATCCTTAGTTCTGTGGGATCTTTCAAAATGAGACACATGCCTGATGTCCCTGTGAGAATCCGCATAGGCCTCCATTCAGGTAATATGAAACCAGGAATACAGCTTTGTCAAATAATATACATGTGAATATATCTATACATGTTGTACATTAGGTTATTCATGAAGGGTTTCTCGACTTTCTCCACTAGGGCCTGTGGTTGCTGGTGTAGTAGGCCTAACAATGCCAAGGTACTGCCTCTTCGGGGATACAGTAAATACTGCATCCCGCATGGAATCAACTGGGTTACGTGAGTAAAGAGATGATGTAGACTCCATACTCCCCATATGCAACTAATCCAGATTAGTGAAGCGACATCATTACAGTGTGTCGTTTTATCTCTGTAAAGCGGTTCTGTATTATAAGGTTTGAGTGTAGCACCCTGGGATTGATCGCATCATCTTATATTTTCTATGATATCTTTATAGCTTTATGTTTTGCTATCATTGTAGTATCTGAATCATAATGACAGAAAACCTGAGTGAATAAGTAAATGTTAGATGTGAGGCTTCACTTGTGTATCTCTTCACGTCAAATAATCAGTTCTCATTAGCTTGTCAGAAATGAGTAGCTTATATTATCATGAGAAAGGAAAAGACACATAAATACCGCTTAATGTTACTTTTCACCTTGGCGGAATGTGTTAATGCCTGTTTTTCTTTCCAGCCTATCGAATCCATGTCAATCAGAGCACTGTCAAAACACTTCGATCGTTAAACGAGGGCTATCTTTTGGAATTGAGGGGAAGGACAGAGCTGAAGGTAAGTGGTTTGTTTCCTTGTATGACACGTGCAGTTCCCAGTAAGACATCTCATGCTTTAATTGTTCTGATTTACTGGTGAGGGAATTTCTAGGGATTAGCAGGTCAGCAGGCAGCAATTCACTTCTGATTTTTACCTATAGGAGAAAAATATACAGTACTTCTCTATGATCTTCATTGTGTCCTGGGCTGCAGAAATGTTTGGCCACAGATAAATGAGTATTTTTGTCCTTTATTGTGTGGCGATGGGACCTCTTTCTTGATTTAATTTTCTGTCCTGTTTCCCCAACATATAGGACTGGATCCAGACTTACATACTAATATCTGGAACAAACGAGTGGGCAAAACCATGTTAAAATGTAGTAACAGTATTAGAGTTGAGAGATGATGTTTCCTAGCCAAAGTCTAATAACAGTGTGACAGTAACGCTGGTCAGTATCTTTGTGTAAAAAGCAAATTCAAAGTATTCTCCCTCCATACAAACACTGACATTTTACACCCCCCCTGCAATTCAACATGGTTTTACCAACTCACTCATAAGTTCCATAGTACAAAAGTCCGGTCCATAGAACCCAAACAGGAGATTTGGTGCACAGAAAACTGATTAAGTCTCTAGCATGTAATAGGAAAGTGAAAGCTAGATCTAGTTTAGTTGCTATGGGCAACATCTCCACTTTTCCTTTTCCACAGTTTAGTATGTAAATCTAGCCGTTAGTATTTTACATATGTGGTTTACATTTATAGCTTCATTTGTAACATTTAGTTCTCTTTCTTCTCTCAGATATCGCATAAAATATTTGCATAGGGAATAAATATTGCAATATATATCTGAAGGAGTGGAATGGCACTTATAGATGTTCACTGTTGTAATGTTTATGACATTGTTCATATACTGTAGTGTAGATACTGAGTACATCTGTGGGCAATTTATAATGTAAGTCAATCTAAGCTGACTTAATATTATTCTGTACTATTTATATTTCATATTGAAAACCATGGCCAAACCTCAGCCACTGTGGTACACTATGATTACATTTATTTATATGGGTTTTGTATTGTTGTTGTGTTTACTACATCATTTCTGAAAGTTGAATATATTAGGTTCTTTCATTTCGTGTTTTTTTTTGTCTCATACTTATATTTGGAAACAACAAATCTCTTCATAATCTCCATCTCATCATAGTCTGACGTTAACCATGTCCACTGTGGTTTTCCTTTATTGTGTATAACTTACATTATGCTGGAGCCATTAGGAAACTCTGTTGTTCATTTACATTTTGTTGTTTAGAAAAACACACTGTTCTCTTCATAACTGCAATACAAAGCTGCGCATACGATGTAAAGTACAGCTGCTGCTATGTTGGCAGAAACAATAAACAAGCGAATGAAAGAAGTAAATTCAAAATATCATTATTTACTGTGTTTTTCTATTAAGAGCTGTATTTTAACCCATACAAAGGTTCTACCCAGAGTAATCCTTCCCACCACTGACTCCTTCTTCCACTAATATCTAGACAATTGAAGCTTTTAATCCATGATCTATATCAGTGGTCGAAGTGGAAATTTAGACATTTATACCCCATTCAGATTACCTCAAAAGGCTGGCTTTTTTGCCAGAAACGCAGGCCTCACACAGTGCAGTTTTAAAAAGCCGGCTACTGAACGCCGGTGTTCAGAGCAGCGATAATGAAGGGGTTTTACCGGCTCCTCTATGGCTTTTTTTCGATGTGAACGCTGCACAGGCTGGCTTGCCAGCTCCAGGTTGTTTAACCAATGCTTATTGGTTTAAAAAAACATGTGAATATGGCGATCACAGCCCTTTTAGTGGTAACCTCACCTCTTAACAGGAAGCCGGTTTCACTGTTAACAGTGCAGAGGCGGCTTTTCCTGTATGTCTGAACAGTACATTTAACGCTGCCCCACTGGTTCTACACCACAGATCTGCCAGCGGCTTTTTGGCAATCTGAACGTGGTATTAGAAGTGGCGGTATGGAAACACTATATATAAGAGAGGTCAATGGAGATTTGTAGTTTTTCAATTACATCAGTGGGAAAAGTGCCGGTATGGCATATCCCCATATACGCCCCCACTTCGAGCCCTGATCTATACAGGAAAATAAAAAATTAACTGTGTGTTAAGGAACTTGAGGTATTCAGTTGGTCAGGTTTATATTGCATAAACGTCAGAGCGTCTACAGCTGATCAGCACTAATCCAGAGGAGACAATAAGGACAGAGCAGAGGAGTGGGAAGACAGTAAGGACAGTCAGGAATGATAAAGACAACATCGTGGTTGCCCTATTATGTGAAATGTGTTATTCTTTGGTGACCAATAATGCAGTAGCTACGAGTGTAAAGAATGTATGGTCCAGCTTAGGCATTTTCATAACTAAGATATTTATTCAGAGATACAGCCCAACACTTATGGATCATGTGAATATTATGATCAGGGATTAGATTGCATGCTAAGCAGATATCTTGATGTAGCTGTAGGTATATATTAATCTAAATGGATTGAACTTCTTTAGCCCGACTTTGGTGGAACACCCGTGTCTTCCAAAGCCACCTGGTAATTATGTCCTTTGTCTCTTTTGGATAAGGGTAAAGGTATTGAAGAGACTTTCTGGCTGGTTGGAAAAGAAGATTTTAGAAAACCGTTACCTGTCCCACCAGTGATTAAGTCAGGGTAAGCGGAGAGACCATGCAGCCCAGGAGCAGGATATCCTCTTGCTGTCCACCTAACTGTTTTGTTTTTTTTTTTGTTTGTCGTTACTATTTTGATATCGTTCACAGGCTATTGGGTCATGGTTTGCTGCAGGATGAGATAACCGCTTTCAAAAGAAGAAAAGCAGAAAGGCAACTTGCAAGGAAGAATATCTGAGGTAATGTTATGCATGAAAATGTATAACATTACATGCTATCTGTGTCCCATGCTAAAATGACTACTCCTGCAGTCTGATGGCACCCTTTCTCCTAATTGCTTGGCAATAATCAGGAGGTTCTCAAAAAAAAACTTTAACCAGACTTTCTCCCAAATTTGATTGTTGACCAAAAGACAATCCTGCCAATAGCAGATTAAGATGAGTAATAATACAGTAAGGATGATGGTGTGACCATCCTCTCTCCTAAATGACTAATCCTTTATCACCTACAGAGTAAAGGTGTTGTTCATTGCGCCAGTGCGATCCTTGAAATGCTTTACCAGGACCTGTCAAGTTCCAGTATTAAACCCATATGTCCCAATCATGATAATTAGCATTTCATGTATTTTATTTTCCATTTTTAACGCCAAAGAATACTATGATCTCTCTTTTTCCTTATGAAGAAAAATCAGGAAAACATGGTAAGAGTCTTACTTGTTAGGGGAGATGACTGGAGGAACTGGTACTTGAAACTGACTGTCCACTATATATCTTGTTGTTTTCTCAGCTTTTGCAGATCCGACTAGCTAAGAAAAGAACATAGGAGCAGATTCTGAGTACTGGTCTAAGGCAACGGATTGAGACTTTTGGTCAATCAAGTTTCTTCAGTTTTTTTTTTTGGTTCATTGATCCCCATTTTTCATAAATCTCTGCTTTGAAGTACTTTAAAGCTGGAACCCAGCAAGTGCCTGTTTAATTTACAATTCTTTCCACATGAGAAGAAGTTAGACTGGGAATGACTATTTAGTCGTGTCTGTTGTGTGTTCTACCATTGTTTTAAACCTATATAAATTCCTAAAGTGCTCATAGTATCTGTATCGCAAGTTTGAGCAAATATAGCCATTACATGTAAAGAGCTTGATTTAACAGCAAAAAAGAGCCCTTACATATAGTGAAGTTTTACTGCAAGGGAGCAAATTAAATGTTTAAAGATATATAACTGGCTGAGCTGTGTCCTAAATATACTATCAACTGTTATAATTACAGCTTCCCAGTGTTAGTGTGCAATATGAAAAATCAAACAGTATTTCCTTATATCTGACAAATCTTTATTTTAGTTAATTATGATTATTATTAATAATTTTGTGATTTACTCCCTTTACTTTGCTCCTACTTCAGCATTTGGCCTGTTAATTAATGCATCTTCAAAATATCAGACCAGGAATCGAAAACACTTTCAAGGATATCCTGTTTGAGTAAATGATGAGTATAACCATTGAGGATGTAGCATTGAGCATATCAATACATAAAATGTTGCAGGCCCATCCTGCAGCAAACAGCCAAACCTTTTCAGGTTGTTGCATTAACCTGATACGCACCAGACATTGTATTTAATGTAACTNGTATGGTTTCATGTGGACATACAGGGTGTGTCCGAAAAAATAGAAACACCAAGGAAAGGTCACTAGATACAGCCTACAGCCTGTACAAACTGTGCCATCGAGTCTTCCACTTGTGTATTGTCATAGTGGAAGAAACTGCTCCTACCAGGCAGAATAGGTTGAGATGATCAATGAGAACTATTAGGTAGCAGTAAGCATTAACCATAGAGCTGGAGAAATACATATCCCTAAACCATGCCCTTCTTCCTCAATATTATGCAAATATGACTAGTTTATGTGTGACCTCACTTCACTCATTATCTTATATACCCAGGTGTTTCCATTTTTTTGGTCCACTATTTATTTAATTATTTATTTATATATTATACATAGTTTGAAAAATGTGTATAAATGGTTGGATGTAATGGATGTCACTGATAAGGTATAGATGTGGTGTGTTTTCAATAAAATACACAACTCAAAATTATACTGGGGGTTTTGTAATAGAAAACGGCTTTGTGCACATACATGATTGACTTCATTTCTATTCATTGATATCTGGGTGGGCATAGCACTGAGAATAGCCATCAGGGTCTCAATTTACTAAATTTGCGGGATTGGAAAAGCGGGGATGTTGCCCATAGCAACCGATCAGATTGACTCTGGTTGCTATGGGCAACAACTCCACTTTTTCATCCCCACATTTTATTAAATTTAGGACCCATTTGGGATCATAAAGTCACCATGTGAATTCCTCTTCCAGTGCTCATGGCATTCAGCTTGAATCTGATGGCATTAGTGAACAGTATCTCTTTTAGTGAGACATGTCACAAATGAATATGTCCCACAGTGATAGGACATCTCCCATACCTTCTGACAGCTGACAGCTTTACATATTGAATATTGGGATATATTTCTGCGTAGTATAAATTGGTAAAGTACTGTGTGTGCTCCAAAAACTCTACAACATTTTTGCAAATGTTTTTGACTAGGCTTTCTTATTTAGGAACACTTTGTATAGGTTTACCACTGTNACATTCCTGGTCACAGCTTCAAACTTCCTGAGTTCAGATAAACAATTAAAGTAATATAAGATTGACAGGTGAAATGTGTGAGTTACAGATCATGCCGGGAATTTAATTAAGGATTGGTACAAAATTCATTTCTGCAATCTACAGTTCTTTGAAATATTAATGCAGATTTCATGGGGCATATAAAATACAACTGATTTTGTTAATAATATGAAAGTCGCAGAAATAATAATTCTTATTTTTCTGTTTTTCATTGAAGTTACATTTTGTCTCCTATTTATGCATTTTAATACGTTTCACTCTGAATTACTTGCTACCATGTCAAGTTGTTCCTTTCTGGCGCAAGCATAATAAAAATAAAAGAACAGTAAAAGTATATAATGCCACTTACTCTGATAGGCCAAGTTAACCTTTTCCTTGTTAATCCAGTGGCGTGCCCTACAGTTTTCTCATACAGTATGTTTGATATAGATTTTTATATTTAATTACATATACAACATATACGCAACACTATACCTGCAGCAATAGGCTCAGTTCAGTAATGTGAAAATACCCGATGATGAATGATGCCATTGTGATTGGCTATCTTGAATAATATTAATACATATGTACAATACTGTGGGGGATATATCTAATTATAGATTTACATCAGTACAGCTTTAAACATGAATACAGTATACCGTCATTGTTATCTGGAAAATATATATTTATTAATTCAGTTGTAAGGGCCTACAGTCTCCTGTAGCAATGTAGAGATAACCTGGCAGATAATGGAGTGCGAGTCATTTAATGTGTACTGTTACTGTGAACCCAAGCCCTGTTTTACATAGCGATACATCCTATCAAACCAATTCAAGATATTAATATGCCACCACACAAGGAAATGTCACCAGAATATAAGGTTTGCAGGTGAGAGGTTTTGAAAACAAGGGATGAAACGTAAATTGAATTTGAAAGGAAATGTTTTAAAAATCCATGAGCATGAATCCTACCTATAAATATTAAAACAGGTTTGTCTATAATATCCTCCCCCAATGACTAATCCTATTTTACAAACCTAATCGACTATGTGCTATCTAAACTACCTTAGGCTACAACACATGTCATTTGCATATAGACCTCTCAGCAATTCATATGCATTTGATATGTATTTAGAGGCATCAAATAACATATTCAGTCAGCCTTATTTTATAAAACAGATCCGCGTATACCGGAAATTTTTCTGCAGTCATAAAATAGTTTTATTTCATGTCTGTACATGCAGAAATGCGTTATAGCCGTTGGCATTTAAATCAGACCCCAAATGTTCTTTACTAAAATACCCCACATATCTTTCTGTATGATACCAGTCAGTATCTCATTATTAATAATGATTATGTGAAGGTCAGCTATATGTGTCATTATTATGGAACACTGAATATAAAAATTCTCACTGAACCCATAGATTACCTACATTTGCACTAGAGCTTGAACAGAGATGGCCCAAGGCTTAGGTGAAATAGGAGGGTCAGGGGTCCCTAGGACCCTGCACATATTCTGCCCCCGCCAGCAAATAACTGGCCTGCTGGGGAGCCATGGAAGCAATCACTCTGTTCACTTAAGGTCAAGTTGAGTGTGCACCGCGGAGGAGCAAGCCCGTTTGTTTGTTCTTCTTATTTTTTATTTTGGTGGATTTCTAAGAAGGTATGTGACTTGCTGTTTGTATTAGGTCTCCTAATAGAGGGTTACAATACCTGGATGGGATCCTGACTTTCTGTTGGTCCCTGGTACAGTCCTGTGTCACAGAAGTCCCCTGACTAAGTTCAGTGCCCAAACTCAATGTTCTGAAATCTATCATTCAGCCTCTATGATGTTCCTCCGGGAAGGCCAATTAGAGCGTTGGCGTAATATGGGAAGATGAATATTGTGACTTAATCCAGCCACACAAATTCCATATTTGATTATTTTAGTACTTAATACTTCGACTATGTATAAAGTAAATAAATAAAACAATAAATTGTGACTTTTTATTAAAAAATATTGAATACCTCTAAAACCACTATAATGTACAATTTTCCACTTACTGATTCCTTAAGTGAATAATGATAACTTGAAGTAACTATAATTTTCATCACAGTGATTTTATGATCCCTCATATATTTGGTATGGAAATAGGGTAGTTTGGTGATTGTCTTGAAGGACAGAAAGCAGTTTTATACAGTGTTGTGATTAAATAGAAGCATTCCAATCTAAAGTGCTATTGCTAATGGCAATGATGTATGCATCCATTACAACCAAATATCTGTACAGTAACACAATATCTGGATTTCACTATATTCTCTTATAATAATGTACCATACATTTTCTCTGGACAAAGAACGCAGCAGTATTTTTCCTTTTTTTGCAGCTGTATTGACAAAACTCGAACTACTGAAAAGTCTAAAAACAAGTATTATGATGTATTTCAGGGATGATGCTGCTTTCCGAGATTTTAAGCGACTCCTGAAAACAGCAGTGAAGAAAATAACACAGGTCCGTCACATTACAGCCCTCATGACACCTGAAACAGAAAGTGGATAAATGCAGCTGCAGATGGTGACCTTAATCTTCTGGATTAAATCAAGTCTGAATCAGTTAAGAAGGACACCTTTCATAAGGTCATTGTTAACAGGATTTATATATTACACCAGATAAACCACCTACAGATGGATCATTGCTGTTTAAAAGACAGTCCCTACATTTTCCAAATCTCCAGTCTCTGGTCTATATGGAACATGAACCATCCTGTCAAATGCAGGCAGTGCTATGTCACACAAATTGCTTTAGAAAGCATCGAACTATTGACCGGAACGTCTGTATGGGCTTACACAGCAGTGCGACTCAGGCCTCTGTCACACAGTACAAGTATAAATGTGAATTCAAACATAAATCTAACATATTTGGTTATTTTTACGGATATTTAGTGTTCTCCTAGAAAGATGTCTACATGACAATCAGTGTAATGTCTAGGCAATAAAAGCTAGTATACAGATAGATTGTTGTGCTTTAATTTTTAAACATCCTTAACTAAAGTTGGTGCTTGACATATTTTTTTAAGTGTAACACAAGACATTGTATGCACTTCATTGCATTCATTCTGTGCTTTATAGGATTAAAATGACAATTACTCCTCCTGTTCGTAAAAAAAAAAAAAAGCCAAACAAACTTGTAACCACGTAATGATGTAATAACTTTATATATCTGAGCTCAGGTCTATACCCAGACTTATGAGAATTGTCAAGTACAAATACATCCTAATGAGGTATCACTTTATAACTATAGTCAGATCAAGATTAAGGGCTGTGGGCCTCTAGACTGAAAAGCTGGGGTTAATTCTTACCAGGGTCAACGAGAGAGTTATATAGTTATATATATGGTTTTGCTGTTTGTCAATGTGGAATGAAGCAGTTGCTTGAATGTCTACGCTGCGGCCGCTAGGTCCGCAATATATAGAGCGCAGGGAGAGGGGCATGCCGTAAGCCCTGCATCCCTGCGCTATTATAAAAATCGCAGAGGATCCGGTTGCTGTATCGTATGCTGCGTACGCTGCGAGCATGAAAGCCGGCACTCACTGCCGGCTTTCATGAATGAAAAAAATAATAATAATTATAATAAATAAATAATTTAATTAAAAAAAATAATAATACTGTTGCTGTGGTGCAGTTGTAGGTGACAGCAAATATATTACTGTGCATAGAATAGGACTGATAACATTTATCTATGTCATCAATTTTACTTATTGATATCAACCATTGTGTCACTGTAATCATGAGCACTATGCTGATGTCAAAGATAAATACCTGCTTGTTCATTGAAGCTTTGTATCTGACCAGCGTCATGGATTTGTGAATGCGGGCAGGGGAATTTCCCTGTATACACAAGTGGAATTAATTGGTAATTGTGAAATCATTTTCTAAGGAAGAATCTTTCCATAAACATTAGCCCTTTGAAAAAGTTATATATAGTTCATCCACTTAATCACATGATAAGTGACTGCCATTGTGAGCCGTACGAGACTACACTGTTTACATATAAGGTAAGTTTTGATAATACTTTACATAACAGAACAAGATTGAAAACTTTCCATATATTGTATTTCCTTTTAAAATACACTTCCATATACAGTAATGTATTTCATAAAGGCCAACCCTGTCTTTCAAACAACAAAATTACACTGAATGTACGTTCCTTAAAGTGTAGAATATCTGTAGTATATTGTAAACATGGGCACACAGCTATTCAATTTGCACTTGATCAGACAATCCTGTTGGCCAGAAATTGGTGAGTTTACACAACTACTAGAAACAGCCAATCCAGATCAACTGGTCATGTCAAGTGTGTATGCTACAAAGATTGCTTTATCTAATTGTACTCTGATCTGGCAAGGATTAAAGAATATGTATGGTGAGGATCCTTTCAGCAGATCATTTCAACAGATGCGGGTTGTACATGCCAACTTCATCCAGTGAAGGAGTGTGTAAACTGTATGGTTGAAATTTGGGCCTACATTGACTAAGCGGGGAGATTGCAGGGAGATTGAAAAGTAGGGATATTACCCATAGCAACCATTCAGATTAAAAATTTCATTTTACATACTGGAGAATAACAGCTTGAATCTGATTTGTTGCTATGGGCAACATCCCCACTTTTCAATCTCCCTGCAATCTAACAGCTTAGTAAATTTAGGCCTTGGGAGCTGATCCAGACCTGTGTATCTTCCTGGAAAACAGGAATGCACAGATCGGCAGCAAACACAAAAAGAGACTCTGGAATTCCATGACTTTTATTTATGCTCGTGGTAATCAATGGTGTAACAATCACACACCTCAAACTTAAGCGCATTGATTAGCACTTGCCTGACCCTTTCTATAAGATCTAATAGTGTTTTAACAATGCATTTAAACACGTTAGGGGAACTCAATGATCGTGCATTGTATAGTATGGACGCAAAATTAGACAAAGATACACACGACATATTAAAATCAATTAATTCAAGTTTACGTTAGTATATTTGCATTTCAGATTTAAACATATCTCTGAACTGATTATTAGAATTCCAGAGGCCAGGAGAAATACTTATGTTGCAATCAAGGAGTTTTTTTCCCCAGCCAGTAGGTTTACCACGATTGTCAGAAATGCCTTCCCTGCCAATATTGTGGGTTGACTTGGGAACAGTTGATCTCACTATCAAAACATGTTAATTGTGAAATATCTCTTACGGAAACACTGCTAGGTTCATTCCTTACCTTAAGAACTGATGTCTGTACTAAATATAGAAGGATGTAGTGAAATACATTCAGGCCCGGCCCTAGCTGATTCGGTGCCCCCTAGGTAAACATCAACGTGGGCCACAGCTGTCTCCTTTTCCTGTGCAGTACCCAGTATCAAGTGTTTTAATTGCAGATTTTAATGTTTGTGAAAAAACAAGCACCCACTGACTCCTTACTACAGGAGCAGTCACACAACCCTGCAAGCTGCAAGTGACACTTGGGAGGTATGCAGTGCAGTCACTATAGTATCAGCAAATCAGAGGTGGTGCCTATCAATATAAAGTGGAGATATTTACTTAATCTTTACTTATTCCACAGGTTAGGGTAAATCATTGTTTATTTGAATGTGAATATAATTAATATTTAGGTAAGGTGGGTGGTTATAGACTTTAGTGTTGTTCACATTTAAAAACGCTAACCCTAACCACAGCCTAACATTAAAGCAGGCCACACACTATAAGATAAATTGTTCCAATCGAAAGGTTTTTTTCAAGAGTGGGTAAAACCGTGTTGAATTGCAGGGGAGGTATATTAAATGCAAACAGTATTAGAGTTGAGAGATAATGCTTCCTAGCCCAAGTGTAATAACAGTGTAACAGTAACACTGGTCAGTATCTGTGTGCAAAATGCAAAAAAAGTATTCTCCCTGCATGCAAACACTAACATTCATTTTACCGCCCCCCTGCAATTCATCATGGTTTTACCCACTCTTGAGAAAATCGTTTGATTGGAACAATTTGTATGGTAGTATAGATCTGGCTTTACGGTCCAGTGCAGATTTGTTATTCAGGTTCCCCTGTGAAGGACAAGTGTCCTAATTCCAGTGGGACAGTCATGATTTCGGGTTCCTCCTGTCTGCACTGATTAGGACCTAAAGATTGGTTGTATGCATGGGCCTTTTTTCACATAAAAGTCCTGCTTATTATTCACTTGAAAAATTATTATAAGTCAACCATTAAAGCTTTCTTGCCCCAGCGATATGCAGGAGTGGCTGTGCATAGGCAGCCTGGGGCCCGGCCTTTTCGGCCACCCCTATTTTTTTTACTTCAGCAATCCGGCCTGATACTATTTATGAAATGCGTTTCAAACTACTGTATTCAGCTGATGCAGCATTAAAGAACAGATTGTTTACTCAAACACGTAATTATTACATGTATTAATACTAGTTCTTATGTCCCTTCATTATAATGATTAATTTAAACTTAAATGAGACTGACTTCAGAGGTATTTTAGGAGTATTGATTTTATATTTAAAGTGATCATTTGAAAATCCTAGAGGCGTAGCCAAAGAGCTTACTAGTATTGATGTGCACCTTGATGCATCATGAGTACTATCTATGAACACATTTGTAGGAGAAAATAAGATATCTCTAAATAAAGTTACTACCGTGTTTCCCCGATAATAAGACCTACCCCAAAAATAAGCCCTACCCTAATTTTTGTAAAACAGTCCAAAATAAGCCCTGCCCCAAAAATAAGCCCTATGCAGACAATAAGCCCTAGTGAATTTCCCACGACTGGGGGGCATGATGGGGATAAAAGCAGGCCTGTTTATATAAATCTATGTCAATGTTAATTAAAATAAGCCCTACCCTGAAAATAAGCCCTATGGTGTTTTATTGGACAAAAACAATAATAAGACTTAATAAGTGTCTTATTATCGGGGAAACACGATATGCAAATATGGAAGTTCAGCAGTCATTTCTCAGAAAATTATGCCAAAATGATACAATGCTACTTCAATACTATATTCTGTATTAATTAACACATATTTGTCAAATAATACAGTTTTTTTTTCTTTTTTAATTATGTTATTGAATTGTACATGAGTAATATGTAACATGGCACTGAAAGATTGGTAGTATGTAGCATTTACATTAATGGTATTAATAACAAGCATTTATTAACCCCCAGCACCCCTCAATGAAAGATTAGGCCCACCTTATTCTAGGTAAATCAGGGGTGCCGACTTTCCTACAGAGGACTCACTGGCCAAATCAAGAAAGACCTCAAAGCGAGGCAGCCAGACCGGCGATTACAGACAACAGAACCATGACAAGAATGCTGCACCGAGAGAGATTCGGGACTCCCGTGGCGCAGTACATATTTAAAATGTTTTTCTCCTAACCCTCTCCTTCCACCACCCTAAACCCAACCAACACCTGTCTAACCATAACCCTCCAATCCCTACTGTGTACTCCTAATCTTCTCCTCCCTAATGTCTAACCCTCCATTGCCTAACCCTAGCCTTCCCCTCGCCGCTGCCTAACCTTAACTCTTTATTCATGCTTGCCTGCCTTGCACTGCCTTACACTAACCTTAACCTCCCCACTGCCTTACTTTAACCTTCCCTTCCCTGCTGCCTAACCCTAACCATAAGTCATATAAATGGTTTCGGCATACCATACTAGTCCATTCATAAAAAAGACAGTCAGTTACCTTTTCAAGGCAAGCAATGCGGTATCCACACTTACAGTATAATGTTGGTGGTCCCTTTGGGCATTCACCGGCCATTTTGCCACCGAAGTCTGTAATCTCTAAATACTTCCCTTCCCTGATAATTTCATTATTAAATATGATGGATCCCCGGGAAGCTTTACCGAGGCGCAGAATATCTCTTGGCGGCCCGGCCCATCACTATGCAGCACTCATGCATGGAAGGCTGAGTAGGAATACAGCGAGTGTTATCTTTAGCTACTATCCTCTGACAGCTTGTGTAGAGTTTGATGGGTGCGGGGAAGTAGCTGTATTACCGGCACATGCTGTAGGTCATGCCATTTGCCGTGGGGAGAGAATAGTATCTAACTAACATTCTATAATTGATGTCAATATTAAAGATAGCAGAATTCATGTGCAGATTTGCATTAAATTACATACAAAGCTGTATACTCAAAGGTGTTAGAAAATATGTATCTGCATATGAACTTTATGATAAAAATGGAAGAGCTATTACCCTGACATTTTGTACATGCAAATTGGATATGTCACTTTCAATGCAGCTCTCCCTTTACATAGGTGACTGATTTGATGGAGCACTGTCAGTGTGTATGAGAAGACACTTTGCTTCACATGTAACGTGATGTTGTGTATCTTGTGGTCTATCACTGCTTTAAGAATCTATAAAACACTGCACTCAGGCAGTCGATGGATGATGGAACTACTCCATTAGTCTTGAGCGTATCATTAAATACCAAATGAGTTGTGGGTGGAAAAGTAAAAGTTCAGATACAAAGACCAACTAAACAAAACAAGGAACACTATGACCCGATTCCCCATCTCTGCTTCTACACAATGTGCTGACCAATACCTTTATGATACCAATCTGAAATTCACTCAAATAAATGTGAAACCCAGTGTGGTCCTTACCTAATCTAATGTTTGAGCAAAACCTCGACACATAGCCACTCGCACCAATACCATGCAATACATTCTTACCATCCAAACAGTTATGCAAGGCAATCAAAAAGCAAGATATGCAGGCTCATCGCATAAACGAATGGAAAATCAGGGTGAGATAACAATCCACTTGAGGAAGTTTATTCTACCAAGGATTTAAATTGCACTGTAAGGACTGGATTCAGCCCTTACGTACAATCCAGATCTCCACACCGCCTGCATTTAAACAAAGATTTAAGGTGGACTGATATCACTTGTGATTATAGGGAGACCAGCAAAACATGTAACATGTAACACTATGGAAGTACGTTTTCAGTTTTCAGAATACTGATGTGGAAATGCATTTTGGGTGAGAGATACCTACTCTAATGTGTAATTGCTTTTTCCATGTTGTTGACAGTGTGACTTGTCAGGAAAATACATGGAGATCGCTGGGAAATCAGACAATAAAGTAGAAACAGATTTTTTTCCAGTAGACGAATTCAGCTAATTCCATTTTGTATTTGAAATATCTCACAAATAACCTATGGTCATGTTTTCCATTTAAGGATAAAATGTGCTGGCGTAATGGATTTCACAATAGAAGGCAGTAAATTACCTCTTCTAACAACATGTATATTTCAATCTGGTGTTAAAAAAATAAATGATAATGAAATGCATTTGTTGAGATATCGGCGTGAAGCACCTTATCCATCGAATTCATTGAGTACACACTACATTTTCACTTGGCCCCTGGATTAAAGAAGACAATCAACATACACATCAATAAGACTGCAGCTGAAGATTAAAAGACCAGGGGGGGAATTCACTAAATGACGATTTACAGAAATCGTCAGTGGCTGACGATTTTGCTGACGATTTCCACAAATGTGTATTCACTAAGTGACGAATGTGTTTTTTTTCGTCATTTTGTTTGACGTTTACAGATGTCAATGTGATATCGCTGTGACGATTTTTGCAATACAATGGATACAAAAATGGAATTCACTAACTGACGAATATTGTATTCTCCCACACATCGTCGTGACGATTTGCAAAAATTGTCAAAAGGCCAATTGTCAGCAGAGAGTGGAGAATTCCATAGGAGCACTATATAAAGGTACTCATACAGCACTGAAAACATGTTTGACCATTCATAAAAATGGAAGCTGCAACAGTCACTAATAAATATACCACTCTCAAATCCAACCACAAACCACTCTCCCGACCTCACCAAGCTCCAAACACATCTGAGGAAATTGCCCAGGCACAAGTTTATATAGTGATTGACATAAATATTATGTGCCATAA